>CM055097.1:64085661-64247838 GCA_029204225.1 Diphasiastrum complanatum
TAGCTCAAACCTTGATAAGCCCAAATGAGTATTGAGGCATCAACTTCAAATGTGTGGATCGTAGAAATTTTGCAAAGACAACCACACTCATATTTAGTGATTTCCGCAAGTCAGACAGTTCAAATCGCACGACGCATGATTGAACATATGCACACTAGCTTAATCCTGGTTAGGAAAGGAGTGTTAAACATCTGTAACTTCTCCGAAGGCAAAGGGTGGTTAAACATATGTACACTAGCTTAATCCTGGTTAGGAAAGGAGTGTTAAACATCTATAACTTCTATAGGCAAAGGGGACACAGCCAAAGTGGAAGCTAGCATTGTACAGCAAGCTTACTGGAAATACTTGGTTTTTTGTTACTCAAAGTTCCATGCTTATTAACCGGTCTCATAAGCAAATAGCAGGTTGAAGAAAAGTGCAGCCTCCATGGAAATAGTTAAATATGAAAAGAAAAAAATCAAAGACATAATCAGGTCAAATCTTCTTGGTGCAGCTCATCTTTTGAGACCAAAAAAATTGAATCTCCAGAAATTCAGACAGAAAAAATCTGGTATGCATCTCTCAAAGAAACTCTAACTCCTAAGATCACAAGTCTGCAAGGAAGCTCCAATTAATCAAAACACCATAACTCCTACAAATATGAGGTAGCAACTGGAAAGCCTAATAGCTTAACAGAGGCAAACAGAAATTGAAGAACTAGCCATATATACACTGCTCAACTAATCTATTTAGAGAAAGCTTACCAACTCTTCAGGGGGGTGAAAGAGATCAGCTATGCCAGCATAAACTTCAAAGTCATCTTCATAAGATAAGCCATCAACCACATAGTCTTCAAAACTGTGACAACCATTTTTGAAGTGCCATTGACCCTCTTCAACACAACGACAGTTTGGGCATTGCATTGACCCCTTAGCATTGAAAGCAGATCCTATACAATCTGCAACATGCAATCGCAACTGATTGATATAGAAGCCCTTAACGGGTAGTGAAGAAATAAACAAATCCCTTGAAAGTGCGATGATGCAAACATAGTCAAGGTCGTGTAACTTGATAAGAGCATAAAGGTCGTGTAACTTGATAAGAGCATAAAGACACAACGTGGAATTAAGAAGAAAATTAACTTTTTTTGAAAAGCGTAGTTGATAGAAATAAAGTCAGTCTCTGCTGGTGAAGTCTCAAAGACACACATCAATGAAAACCAAACCAACCTCCAATTACATGACAATAGATAGACCTATGTGACAAAAACTCATGAGTCAACAATCATAAATGTCAAAGAATGCAACTTGCAGTAAAATGAAATTTCAAGGATATGATAGTGAGATTAGCATTATTGTTATAATTCCGATGGTGTTCAGTCCATAACTGATATAATATTACAAATTTTGTTGCAAGTATTTAAATTTCCTATAGCAAGTTGTTTTCAACTCCATAGTTATATACAATCGAAGTTCCTGCCATTTGGAACATCAAAACCAAACATATCTTTGCAGATTTAATCTCGCCAATCAAAAGTGATATAACTAGTACACATTCATCGTGTTGAAATATAAACCTAGTTAAATAAATAAAACATAGCACATGGTTTCATTTGGGGCCAAAGTTTTTAAGGCCCAAGTAAACTTAGGCAAAAAATTTTAGCACCAAACTCGTGGAGGGCCTTCTTGCATGATGATGCCACATACCCACTTGAGTTTGGTAGCCCCCCCATGCACATGTGCATGGGGGAGAACAAGTTAGTTTGCCACCTAGCTTAGCATGCATGAGTATTCCGACACTTGGCAATTGCATGCCAGTGATTGTACATACTCAAATTCTATTTAATAGTCTCCACGAGTTGGAGAGTGTGTTGAATGGAATCATCTTCCATCTTCATCATTTTTCATTGTCTCCTTGATCTGAATACTTGTAGGAGGTCGCCGTTGGATCTGATCTGATCTTCTACATGTTTCTCCCTCTCCTCTCATCAAATTTTGATGAGGACAGTTGCATACTGATCCTTGGAGGAGGGCGCTACAATTCCTATGCTTTCTAGCTTCTATCAAAGTGTTTCCACGACCAGAACAGCCATCATTCAGATCTGATTGGGCGCTGGATCTGATTTGCTTGTTCCTTCATTTCTCCTCAGTGGATTGTCAAAATTGAATAAAATCAATTGCACAAGATTTCTAATGCATAGGCTCTGTCATTCCTTATGAGTAGAAGCAATTAGAAGTCAATCTGAATCTGATTTTTCCAATGCATGGTCAGTGCTGGCTCTTGCATGTTGTTGCATGAGCTTGCATGTTCCTTATACATTCAGTGCAAGTCATTGCATGTTGTTGCATGAGCTTGCATGTTGCTTAAACGTTCTTGCATGTCAATGCATGTTGTTGCATGAGGTCTTTTAAGCCTCGAGGCAACTTGTGGGCTTATAAGATCCAAGATCCTCCAGCTTCCGCTAAACTTTGGTGTCTAGAATTGTGTTTTTCCATGCTCTAGGCCACCATAATTTGCAACACATCGAACATTCATAGAGAATCCACAATGGGTATCGTATTAAGCCCTCTTCACACAAAATCAGCCCCAAAAACACAGTATTTATTGATTCAAGAGCAAGAAGAATATGATGATCACTTTCGACCATTCCTAGATACATGCCAACCATTCAGAATCGCATGCATGTTACCTTTAGTCACATGCATCAGTCACATGCATAACAACTGTGACTTGTGCAGTCGCATGCGGATTGCGTGACAACTAGATTCACATGGATAGCATGTATGATCAAATGATGGTTGCATGTGCTACCTCCGAGCACGGGTGGAGGCACGTAGGTTCAGAATGGAATACGACCTACTCATGCAATGTGGACATTGATTTTACTAACATGCAAGACTAAGATCTTGTCCTACCGCTATAGAAAGAATAGTAACCCGTAATAGACAAATCAACTCGCTTCCAAGCCTAAGAGCTACGTGTAAACAATGACCCATCACAAAATCATTCGTACTTAGCAATTTTGGCCCACCCACCATTCTGCACAATTTAAAGAGGCTCAGAAACATAAGCTTCTCACAAGGATAATGGCCTTCCAAGTCTCCTCCTGTAATCCTACTAATGTGGAGTTATAAGCATAACATATCTTTTGAATGCATATTAAAGTCAACATCACAAGCATGATCGATAGTGCAAGTTTCACGAGCAAATTCTGTAAAGCTAGAAATAAGAGAAAGGAGAAACGCAAGTAGCCAGAAGAATGTGAATTGGTATGCCATTGACAATATGGAGAAATGTCAATATATAGAAAGGAAAGAAAGCCTCTTGATCTAATCTTAAAGTAAACATGGCAATCTACACCTTCTTCCTTAGTACATCTAGAGAATCCATGATGGCCAATCCAGATCTACTGGACATGATTGGCACTGTGCAAATATAACTACATTAGGGCATTTGCGACTATTTGACAGTATTTCACAGGCGCACTTATTAATTTTTTAATCACATTCTTTTTCAATCGTTCTAGACAATTGCATCACAAGGCCTGCGAACCAACAGGCTGCATGGATCTTTGCTATGTGATTCATCTTTTGTTGTCTATTTGTGCTTTATGTAATCCCTTGCCTGTGATTGAGTTTATAGCACTTAGAATTAATCGATTTCACATTATTTTTGCGTTTTTGACTCTCTATATATCAATGGATATATATGATCTGTCACATACAATACTCAGATCAGGAAAAAACAACAATATTCTCGCTCATGTGAAATTTCTGAGGGCATAACAAAGTTTTTTGTTCCATTGAAAAGAAATAGTAAACAAGAAGAGAGAAGCAAGAAATGATATACTAAGTCAATCACCGAAAAAATGCTGAACTTCCTACCTGTGCAGTGTGCACCTTGAACAGCAAAACAATTCGGAAAATACAACTAAATGGTTGAAAAAACACTTCAGATTGAGGAAAGAGTGAAATTAATACCAAGATGAAAATGGTGGCCACATTTAAGTTTGGCAAAAGATCGCTCCCCCGCATCTGTAATAAGTTCCAAGCATACAGAGCAAGATACTGATCCTGGAAAGGAGAACAATGATGCCTGCTTTTCGGGGGACTTTGACATTACAAGCCCTGAGTCAGCCATCATCAGCTCAAGCATGCACAAACTTTCAATCTACAATTTTGACGGAGAGCTTAGGAAGCTCTAATGTCCAAACTTTCACAAATTTCCAATTAATAGCTGCACTGAGTCTCCAACATCATTCCTCCACATGGTCTGTTACAGAACTTGCTCTTTCACAACAATTAGGTCAATTTTTTCCAAAGCCAAAAAACCACTTGATACTGACGTATAAAGTCACATCTAAAGCTCCTGTTCAATCAAGCTTGAGGCCTTTCACTAAGATATACAGATCTCAAATTCATAGCTCAAAAACCATCACATTCTTTACGTTCAACGACCAAAGAACTAATATCTTTTGTGAATTTCTCAACCCGCCTCACTACGCTTTAAACTTCACCTAAGGTATTCACCGCATGAAGCAAAACAACTTATGCACTCCTCTGAAAGCACAGAACTTTAGCTTTATGCTTTCCCAATTAACAACTTTATCCCCGTTTACGCAACCTCCTAAAGCACCTAACAATTCGCCTACTTTATTTTCGGCTTCCAGTCCCTTCTAAGAGATTCCTTCATACATAGACCAGAAAAGTGCTTCCGGCTGCGTAGATTGCTGCTCTGAGAAGCCCTTTCGCATAAACTGGATACAGATGTTCCACAAGGAATGGTGTATTTTACCTGCAAGCCAGCATACAAAAGATCTGCAGTGTTTGCTACCGCCAAAACTGATTCACCCTCCTCTGCATGATCTCAGATCCACCTCTTGGCAACGGAATTCCACTGCCAGTTCTTCCAGCCAAGAACGATCGCCTCAGATCGGCGAAGAAGTGCAGGCGACGCAGCAAAAAGAAGAAGAAGAAGCAGCAGCGACAAAGAAAGTAGCAATGGAGAAAAGATAAAAGGGGAGCTATCTAGCATCCTGTCTGTAGCCAAAATGATTCACCTCCTGTCGGCGGCCACCAGTCGGCAGCCACCATTGAGGGGAGAGCTCTAGTGTGAAACTTTTATGGCCTACATGATCCAGATCAAGGCTTTAAAAACCTTAGCAAAATTGTCTTACATGACTTTTTTACGCGATCAAAATTTGACATCATGTTCTTGGATGGATCGTCCACTGGAAGGTTGTCAATCAGTGAGTGGCTATCTACAAAAGGCTGGCTCATGTGCCCAGTTAGTTGTCAATTGTCACAAACTTCAAGGAAGGCAACGCTATGATGGAGGTTGTCAATCAATGAGTGGCTATCTACAAAAGGCTGGCTCATGTGCCCAGTTAGTTGTCAACTGCCACAAATTACCGCCATGATGGAGGTAATTTGACCATGCCTCAGAGGGCATGGATATCATAATCAATACTTCAATTGTTGATGTTGTCACAGTCTTCTTGTGTTTAAACTGAGGCAATATTTCTTGGATTTTTGTGAAGATGATATCCTAGTCTTAGGTGAATTTGAGCATTGAAATAAACCATTGTAATCTTTTTAGTTCTTTGGTTGTCTTTTTTTCAACTATTTGGATGCCCTTGCACAAGACAAAGCTTCTTGTAATGTATCAATCACCTTGTTCATGTTTGGCCTTCTATATATAAAAGGACAAATGATTTCATTCTCTTGAGCTCCATAGTTGCACCATTTTAAAAGTTAGGCCAAAACTTTTCTTTCAAGATCAGTAAGATGATTTCTCAAATGTCGTAGCATCCATGAATCAAGTGTTGTGACTTTTGATAATTTGGTTGATATCCTCTATTTCATGTGAAAGAACTAAGGTAGCTTGGTTTGAAAATCCACACACAACTTTGAAGTTGTTCTTGTCATCTTATAGCCATCCATCATATTGTTTTATGTCTAATAGATCTAAACATTTATGCCTAGGAATAAAAATATGTCCAAAGCCATTTGGGCCTCCATGAAGTTATGAATATAGTGTAATCCCAATTCACCAAGCTTTGCATGTGCACCATTTTCTCAAGTGCGTTTAAGAATATGGGATGAAGCATGAATATATGCAAAAAGTGTACAATGGTGTAGTCTAAATTTGCCAAGCTTTTGCACATGCATGCACACCATTTTCCCAATTACCAACGTTTCTTTGGTCCTAGGTTGAAGCCTGCCTTGGAAATTGATACATTTCCTAGCTGGATTTAGGAGCAAGAAGTTGCAAGCTCACAAATATGCTAGCCATCACCGAGTTTAGAAAGAATTCCACCCACGGCTTTCTTCACCCACCTTTGCAGCGCCCCATCCAACAATAGCTAGTTAGAAATTTTATATCGCAAAAACTTAGCCATTAAGCTATACAACACCATTTCAAATGGCATGCTCACATACTCATCATTTGTAGACTCGATAGCCAAGTTCTTAGTTCTGCAACACATTGTCATGCCTCTTCTCTCCAACTTTTGTTGCCCAAAGACCATCAAATTGTGCTATTTCTCTCATGCATTTCCAATGATGATCGATATGAGAATGCTGCAAATTTTATTATGTTTGGAAGTTCCTTAAGCCTAGAGCTTAAACATCACATTCGCTTTTTTGAATAACCAGTAATATGAATGTAGCTTTATCTTATAAAGTACGTGATCTACTTAAAAGTTAAAGGACATTGATAATTAAATAAATATCTCTAGTTTAAGCTACTAGTATAGTTCCTTGTTTGTTAAATACATTCACATATTGATTTGATTGCAATTATAACTATTTTGTGAAGACATCCTAGAAAGACTATCTGTAATACCTATATATAATTAATGGATTAAGCACGTATTCATCACTTCTTAAACCCTTTTGAATTTCAAAAAGAGGAGAATGTAGAAGAGACGTGGGAGAATTGGCATCACAAGATTTCAACCGAAGTGACAAGGAAAGTGTAAAATTCAACCTTGTTTGCAAAGAATTTTTTTTGTTTCTGACTATCAATGTGTCTAAATGGAAAATAAATTTGAAGGCATGCATAACAAAGCAATCTACATAATGATTTTATCATTAAAGATATTCCCAATTTTATACCGATTTTGCTTTTAAAATATGAATCTTTGCATCGATAATTAACAATACTCAAATCACATTTTGGTTTTGGTTTCCCTATTGTGGAGACATAGTCTATATTCAAGCTTGGAAGTAGGTGACAACTAGAGCTTCACCTAAAAAACATCAAGAATAGTTTGTTGGGAGCTTATATTGGAGATTAATCAATGGGGAAGTTTAATGGTTTTAGGTTCGATCATGAGGGCCATAGTTCAAGCGAACCTAAGTGAGGCTAGTTGAAGCACTCTTGAGATAAAAAATATAATTAGGCTTTGCTTGTGTGCTTTTACCTTTGTTTTAAAGGTAGGCGAAACATGGTTTATTTTAGACTTTTTTATGTTTTATCATATCACTTTATTTTTAGATGATTTAAAAACTTTTATTGAACCATATTTTTTGACACAACAAATAAGTTGTCTTGTGTAGGATGCTACTATGAGCATAGGAAACCAAAAAACATGCTTTTGGTATCTAAAAATAAGGTAGTTCCTTGACGTCAGACTCATGTTGTTCATTGTCCAATATTTGCAAGCTATGTCCAACAACTTCTCTTAGATGCCCTTGCCTTGTAGCCAACTTGCGCTTCTGCTGACCAATCTTGCCGACTAGCCACAAGTTGGCGATTTATGTGTCACCTAACCACAAGTGCAAGTGTTATCTTGCCTCTCTTGCTAGTAATAGTAAGTGACTTGTAAGAGACTTTGTCGTCCCATAAAAGCCATTGTGGAACTGGCCTTGTAGTGGCCACAAGAGCAAAGCTACTTTGCATAAATCTTAAGGCGTTTTTAGACTAGAGACAAGTCCCTTTGCCCGACCCTTTCACTTGTGCCCATTTTTAGAACCTTGGCAAGTGAGTTGAAGGGCAATGGACCACTCTCCTTTTAAAGTTGGGTGGCTAAATGAAGGGCCAAAATATGGACAATTTACTGCTTTATTTACATACAACTATCCAAAATTTAAGTTCTTATAATAGCAACAACCATCTAATGATTCTTCTAGTTTGTACAAGGTTGAGAGATAAAGAAAGACTTGCAAAGGAGTTAGTTGATAAATAGCGTAGATTCTTCTTTGTTGGAGATTGAGTACAAAAAACATAGTAAACTTTTAGAAAATTTGACACAAATTCAAATGCCCTGATTGCTCAACATGTGTATTGTAGAATAGTCTAATAACGAGCAATTAAATGTGCATAACAATACCTACAATTAGATTGAGTTGGAACTTGTCAAGGACATCCATAGTGTTAGAAAGACTAAGGTGTTCGTGACAACCATGTTTCGACTCTTCGACTCAATCAACAAGTACACGATGATAATTGAAACATTTGATTCATAATGAAAGTAGAAACAACATCAACCATTCACACAAGTTAGAATAACATTTGATGAACATTCATTAATATAGTATGAATGTATAGAAAGGTTGTTGTAAGTAAATCTACTTTAGCATTGTACAAGCTTAGAAGAAGAACAGTATAAGGACTGAGCATGAAGGTGTTAGGCATCTACGTAAAAACATCTAAGCCTCCTTCTTGTGCCTAATTTTTTTTGAATAAATAATTTGATATGCTTGAATCATAAAAATTATTGAGTTTTTATTATCATCTATGCAAGCACAAGAAGACTTTCATGCAACATTTGGAGTAGTTTCAATAATTTCCCACATACTCACTTAAAATGAATAAAATGCTATCCTTTGTTGAATACTTTTGTTTTTAAGTAGTAAGGCATCAAGCATGCATGTGTTTGTCATCTAAAATGTACTACACAAATCTTACTTTATATCATCTATCAACAAGTGTTACTCAATTCTAGGAGTCGACCATTCATAAGCAAAAAAATCTATTATCAATATGATTTGGTACCTATAGCCATTTGAAGGCAAAGTTGTTCCGGTCACCCAAGCCACTTTCATATGTTGAATTATTCTACTCTTGGAGTGATTCATTCGAATAATCAATCTTTAATCTTCATCCACTTTATTATTCAGTTTTGTAGTTTTATTCGTGTTTCTACACATCTGCATAAATACTCGAGAATCGCTCAACAGGCGGCTCGACATATCGGACATCATTTGACTTATCGACGACGCCGACAAAAGTCAAATTAGTCGACCATGTCGAAGAACGATAGTTATTGTTCCACCTAATATGAAGCTACAGACTTGCCCTAACTGCGTTGCAAGTAAATTTTTAAGAAATACTAACTGGAAGCATGCCAACACATTACGGCCATTTACCAAATGCGACTGCGACCTGATTAACTGTCCTATTGGATTCACGTTAATTGCTTTAGTATAAATAGTTGATCATAAAAGACTTCTCTAAATCTCTAGCTCAGTTTTCTTACAGAGTTCTATTAGAGTATTGCTATAGCGCTTAGTACTTATCAGCGAAAGTGCATCAGATAGAGTTTTTATTACTCAGAGATAGCTTAGAGCACGCGGTTTCGTCCATTATTGTTTTGTGCTCTTATCATCTAATTTGTACATGCTACTTACTGAATCAATCTATTTTCTTATTGCGTTCAGTAGATCATGTCAGAACGTATGCTTCTTTGTAGTTTATTTTAAATCTCTTATTGTTTTTGCCTGTTTTGTTGAATACATCAACATTGCAATATTCAATACATCATTGTTTGGCTATGAAATCACTTTAGTGCTAACGATTTCAAAGTTGGTTGCTAAAAGATTGAACATAACTTTTGTCATTATAGCTTTGTTCAATAGTGATAGGCATAGTCATGCACTAGAAAAGAAGACTTATTCTGTTGCGTTCGATAGGTCGCTTATAGTCTTCGACTTATCGAACCGACTCATTTCATTTCCCTCTTTCCAACATGGTATTAGAGCATATTTGTTATATCAGAGCTCTACTACTTGATATCTTTCATGATATCAAAGCGATATCATTAGATACTTTTCACA
The DNA here is from genome assembly GCA_029204225.1 of Diphasiastrum complanatum. Classification (NCBI taxonomy): domain Eukaryota; kingdom Viridiplantae; phylum Streptophyta; class Lycopodiopsida; order Lycopodiales; family Lycopodiaceae; genus Diphasiastrum; species Diphasiastrum complanatum. Next base: position 64,095,702 of record CM055097.1, read on the forward strand.
TTATGAAATCAGAGCGCACTTGCTCTTATGCTTAGCATGGCATCATTCTTAAAGTTATCGATTTAATTGAAAGACTATAGTTTCGGATGGATTATCAAAGTAAAGCCGATCTCAACGTCGACAAGTTGAATGGATCCAATTACTATTTGTGAAAATTTAAGATGAGGACCTTGCTCATCGTCAACGAGTTGTGGGATGTTGTCATAGGTATCGAAGTGAAGCTTGAAGATGACACACTGACTCAAAGTGGAAGTCGAAGGATGGTAAATTTTTCGCACTTATTATCCTCAATATCTCAAACACTTAGATTGGCCACATTTTTGAAGCTCAAACTACGAAAGAAGTATGGGACATCCTAAGATCACTATATGATTTGAGAGTCACAACTCCCAAGTTACATCTAAGAAGAAAATTCTTCACTCTCAAGATGTCGAATGGTGATTCACTTCAGAATCTCATTAACCAGTTTACAAACCTCTTGCAACAGATGGCAGATGTCGGATCGATCATAGACGATCAAGACACAATCATGACATTACTTTCAAGCTTGCTCTCTACATACGAGAATTGGGTGATGATCATATTGAAACACTCAGATTTAACTCTTACTAGAGTTATCACTATGTTGCTGCAAGAAGACAATCAAAGAAGTCAAGACATTTCGTCAATTTCATCATCTCATGCTCTATATATCAACAAAGGCTCAAAACGATAGAAGTAGAAAAGCTCTAAGCAGTCAATATAAAATCAGAAATCGACTCAAAGTCAGCATAGGGTGTAGGAAGTCGATGGTGAGCAGTCCTTCACATGTCAAAACGAGTTAGAACACTTGGATGGGAACCTAACTTAGTTTAGTTGCTAGTTTAGATGCTTTTCTAACTCTACACTAACTCTATCCCACTTTAACTCTAACTTCCACTAACACTAACCACATACATTCATCATGAGAATAGGTGAAGGGAGAGAGAGTGAGAGAGAGAGAGAGAGAGAGAGAGAGAGAGAGAGAGAGAGAGAGAGAGAGAGGTAGCCCATGTGCTCAACATTTCATACTAATGAAAAAGCTTTAAGAATACTAAACCGCCAACAACAATGCAAAATGGAAGAAAATAGAAACATAAACAAAAAGCAAGAGCATGAACACATTAGCGCATGAGGATGCTTGGCTCTCCAAAGTGGTAGAATTTTCTCCTCTCATTAGCATCTAAAATGGTGTACAAAATGTGTCTTTTTATCTTTGGGGAGGCTCTTTACCCTTGCTTCCTATTAGCTACTTGCAAGAAGGTAGGATTGAAATCCTAACCCTTAAAAAAAAACACAATCTAATCTATGGTGCACAAAGAAGCACCCCCCCCCCCACCATTTTGACTTTTGACTATTTTGACTAATTACAAAACTTAGCAAACTTAACTTAAACTTTGGTCTTTTAACATTATTTTAGTTACATGGCCCAAAGTCTAGTTTACTCAAAATAAATTATTTACAAGTGCTCATTGGGCTATGGGCTTATACACGCAGGAATCCACGATCCTCGCAACTTATTTCAACTACTTCTGACTATTTTATTTATATACACGGAATACCCACAACTGGGCCTCCAACCTGAAGTAGTGCCGGTCCCTCGGCACTATGGTGTTTAGTACCGGCCTCGGGTTTTGCGGTGGCGCCGGATGAAATATCCGGTGACGTCGTCCATAAATTCGACGTACGTCAAGCTTTGTGGATCCTTTGGTGGAAAAAAGACTTTGTTGACACTTTCTATCCAAAATTGGGTGACCCAAGTGTTAAATTTATGGGGCCATGGGTGACCTAACATCGCTGCTCTATAGTACACTCGGGCCACTGGTCTTCCATTTTAGTTGATGCCAGGGCCATATTAGGATAAAAAAAAGTGGTGGAAGAATATTGTCCCATCGTGTGGTGACTCGCAACAAAAATTCTAAGTCTCAGGCGAATTCTACGGCCACGCGGAATGTTGGATTGTGGCACGTGAGATATATGTTGGAAAATTGAATGAAAGCCCTTTTGGCATCTTCATCCGTACTCCATCCGATTGGAGTAGATCTTGGCCAGTTTAAAGTCTCGATGGTAATTTGGTCCAAAGGGGTGCCACACTCCGCCCATTTGCATCGTCGTGGAATAGGGACGAAGTGTGGGTTGACCTGCAATTGCCTCAGATTGGTCACATAAGCCCTAATGGTTGACGTATCCTATTCAAATGTTCGTTTTCGCCATGCAGGTTGCGGAGCCAGTGCCAGAATGGACGTCGTCTCCTTACCTTTGATGTCTATGGCGGGAAAAGATAGAGGCCAGTCGCCGCATGAGGATTTGTAGGGATATTGAGCTAAAAGATTGTCAATTTCATCCGCCATGCTCTTTGGTTTGCGGAAGGCTCGGCTGACAGAGATGGTTGGAGAGCCTTGGGATGTGGGAGCTTGTCGCTCTTCTTGGCCTTGGCTTTGATCCATTCCTTGACTGTTGTCCAAGGAGTTAATAAGACTTTTACAAAGGGTAATGACCTTCAAGGATATTTAAAGATGACTTGCTTTGCTTGAACATTTATACGAGTACATTGATGACTTGTTGACTAAATCATGAGTATATTTACATAAGTACATTGACGATGTGTTGACCAAATCACTTTCAAAGACTTGACTAATAAGCTCATATGACCTACTAGCTAAACTTTAATGAGGAGTGTTGAAATTGCAAATTTTAGCCAGAAATATTTTTCTATTGTTTTCCTTTGGAGAGTACTGGATCAAAATTCAAAGGCACTTCATGTACATTTTTTTGAATTTGCCAGTTTAAATCCATGTCGTAACATTGGCCCATTTTTAATGAGTTGCTCATGACAACTCAACATGCCAAGCAATGCCATTAGATCCAAAGAATGGGACGGAGTTGTCCTTATGTTGCAACGATTCATGCCATCTCATTTGCCACATGGTAACAACTCAACATTGTTTTGAGAGGAGAGAAACCCATTTTTTTGAGCTTTCAACTTTTGGCCAATGGATAAAGCCATTTCAAAATTGGATTAGGATTCTAAGCCCTTAGCCATTGGATATTTCTAGTAGCATTTAGATTTCGCCATGTGTTTAGGCAATAGAGATTTTCACGTCTCTCTGACGTGTGGCAAACATCCAAGTGGATGAAGTCACAGATCTAGTACCGTGAAGCTATTATTATTTTTAGCTCCTCCAATTTCCAATCACGTATTGCTAAGTGCTCTAGCTTCCTTTGTATTCCAAAGACATCTTTAGAGCCAAAATATGCATCTGCAGAATGTGCATTCTCTCTTTGTCTCTCCAAAATGTGCATCCACCTTTTTCTCTCCTCCAAAATATCATTCTCTCTCCGAAATGTGCACTCTTTGTGTCTCTCCGAAATGTGCGCTCTCTCCAAAATGTGCACACGCTCTCTGTCTCCGAAATGTGCATTCTCTTTCTACCCTCACACCTAAGGCCCGGGCATGTCGGACCTTCTGTGCAGGTCAAAGCCTTATCCTTGACCTCTCAGCATTTACGTAGTGGAATGCCCAAGACTTTGGGTGCTCCATACACGTTAGGGCCCTGGTGCCTAGGGCAATGGTCCTCCCTTGGAGGAAGGCCCTCGGACTGGAGCCTTCCACCTCACGTAATGGATTTTTGGTGACTATTCTGCCCATTTTGGAACAGATTAAAAAGCAGAATAGTCACCTGTTATTTTAAAAAAAAATTTAGTGCAGATTCTGCCTGCGTTTGCCACGTGGCAGCATCGGATTGGTCTCAAACTTCTTAGTGCTGATTTTGCTTGCACCTGCCACGTGGCAACAAAAGATTGGTTTAAAAAGGGTCCAAAAATCCACCGGCTCATTCCATAATAGAAGAACCTCATGCTCTCATCCATTGAATTGCTCAATGAAGCACAAGAAAAAGAAGGAAGACGAAGAAGAAGAAGAAGAAGAGAACGATCCAAGCATTCTGCGTGAATAGGTATAAAATACTTTCTGATATAATAAGAAACAATGCTGCTCTGATTGCTGTATCAATTTGCTGGGAGGAACGATGCTGAATGTTGACTAGTATGGCATGGCTAAGGGGAAGCCGCCGTGTTCAGGGTTTTTGTAAATTCCATTCTCTCGGGAGCAGCAGCTTCCTGTCAGATCTCTCTCACCAACACTCGCTGCAGAGTGCCTGTAAGTATTCATTTCGGATTTGTTTGTCGGTTTTTGATTCATGATCAAGACTTTCTAACCATTTGAAACCATTCGGATTATGTTTTATTTTAGCTGCCCCCCCGGTCTCTCTGTCTCTCTAGTTTTAGCAATCGTCCCAGTTTTTGTGAATCTTGCCTCGATACACACTCACCAAGTCTCTTTTCAAATTAATATTCTTCAATGATGAGTAAGGGGATTGTTCTCTCCACTCATTTCAAGGTTTTCTTTTTTAATGTTAACTCTCATTGCTATGTTCTCCCTAGCAGTGAACACCCAGGATACCATAGACCTTTTCGCTCCTCGATACATAGGAGCTTTGTAGTAAGGGGAGTGTTTTTTCAGGACAATGCCAATAACTTACCCAAGTCTGTCTTCCGTAGATGCAATTTAGGTTTTATTTTATAAATAATTCAGTTTAATATCTAACCTTTAGATATTCAATGAATGTAGATTCCATCTTTGAGGTTTCAAGAGTGATTCGAGTTGACAGGTGAATCTAGGGATTAGAAAAGTGTTTGCTGGAGGTGGGAGTTTTTAAACTACATATTGTTTGGGCTATTCTTACCATTCAGTCCGTTGATTCCTTTGATACAATAGTCAAGAATAGGGAATAGGTGTACAATATATTTTTCTGGTTGTAATGTTTGTGCTTTGGGGTCTTGAAGGACATGTTGGAAGATAACGACTGTTTAGTTACAGTCTAACTTTATCTGTTGTACGTTTGTCATTATTAATTCATGTATCTACTATTAATTGCAAAGATTAATTATATTAGGTTGGTATAGGTCAATGTACAAACTAAGCTTACCAATATTTAATGCCACTTGGCACGAGTACTATTTGTTCATAAGCAAATGTTGTAGAGTGAGCATAATTTATGATGGAGGCTCATATAATGAGTGGTTGGGTCGGTGTGGCTCCCTCCTCTACATGTGTAAAGGTAAACCCAATGTGCTTAGGAGATCAAGGAGCATAAGGTAACCAATTGATCTTGAAAGAGGCAACTAGTATCTCCCACAAATCTCATAGTAGAGAGGGCAGTGAAAAAGAAAATTTCTGCAACCCCCATGGAACACATTTGGCAAATTTTATCCTCACGTGGAATCCATTGAAAATGTGGTACTTCCACATGTAGCTGGTGTGATGAAACTTGAAGTTATCCTTATGCAATTCGAAGGCTATGTGACAGCCCTGAGTTCAAGTAGCATGGTAGTGTGAGAAGGCTGGCTGCATCCATTGCTAGGTAAAAGTCTAGTTTGACTCTAGAGGAGCCCAACAAGACATCATATGCTCTATAGACAAACCGTTGAATGTGGCCATGTTAGAATAGATATACCAAAGGTGCCCAAGAGTTTGGAAGCTTGTGCATTCCAAGAATGATGACAACCCTACTTAGAGATTGTTTGAGAAGAGGTAAATGCCGTCCGTGGGTAGTAGCTTGAGAGAGAGAGAGAGAGAGAGAGAGAGAGAGAGAGAGAGAGAGAGAGAGAGAGAGAGAGAGAGCGAGCGCTTTATTAACATTTTTTCTATGCCAAAAGGATATAAGGCAAAAAGTACATATCAAACATGTGGTGCAAATAGGAGCATGTAAAACGTCTCCAATAACAATAAAGAAAACATATATGAAGCGTAGCTAAAAAAAGCTACCATCTAATAGCTACCAATATCTGATAACTGCTAATAACTACTAATGACAAAATGTAACTATGATGGTGATGGTATGAATGTATATGCTTATCATAAGATCATCAAATCAAATCCTATTGCCATTGAAAAATGATGCAATGGAGACTGCAGTTGGAGGTAATGTGTGCTGATGACATCGTCTAGGAGGTCGTCTGTGAAGTGTGTCTCCTTATGTCAGTAACCATGATATCTGGAATCCTTGACTATGAAGATGCTGAGATGAGGTAAGTGTTGTCTGTGTATACCTCTGCTCATCCAGTGGGAACAATCCGTGTCTTTGAATATATGTGATAAGCCTAAAGATGGCATCAAGCTCAATGGGTGGAACTGCAAACTTAACCAGGATGATCTAATGTGGAACGGAAGGCTTAGCCCATATCATACGTGATAACATAAGGATATGCAAGCATGAGATATTGGCCCAATCAGATGAAGAGAGACATATACACCATGCCTCTGTTGTATATAGTGTGGTAGGGATAGCAAGAGTATAAAAAAGCCGACACTTACTTGGGGCATCCTAAATAAATCTCCGAAAGTAGAACCTCTCTAGCTGTACAAGGGAAGCATGTCCCTTTCCAAGTCTAGCTGTAGCAGCCTGTCTCATAGCAAATACAGGACCAGTAAAGAGGACACCTAAGTTATTGTAGGGTGATACAACCTCCAGTTCTGTCCGTCAAAGATAAGCTAAATGCCTTGAATGAATTAAAGACCATAACCTTGGTCTTTGCAAGTTAACCCTCAAACCCACCCCATCTATTACAAAAAGCATGAAGACTGATTGTCTTTGTAAGCCTTCTCTCGTCGTAGAAACTAGAGCCACATCATCCGCATAAAGAAGGATGGCAATCAAAATGTCACCAAGCCTGCAACTTGTACCATCGCATTGCTCAATGACTCTCTCAAGCTCATCAATATACGATCCAAAGAGTGTGGGGGAGAGGGAGCAATCCTACTTCACCGTAGTGGTGCTCCATATCTGGTCTGAGATGCGGATATCACTCCGAAAGCAACCCAAGACTCACTCATAAAGTGCCATCACTGCCAAGATGGGTATCAGTGGAGAAGCCAAGATCTTATAGCCTTTGGATGGGAAGGGAACATGGGACATAATCAAAGGCCTTCCTGAGTGGAGCTGGAGATACCAAATGACTCAAGGAGCCTGGAGGAGGTGGGATGCTTGAGAGAACCACGACAACCTCTATCTCTTGATCATGAAGGTAATGTGAGGAAGCAAGTGCTATCTGTGTATATCTCCCATTTGCATCCAAAAGAGCTTGAACACTTTGAATATATGCAATAAACTGGAAAGCTGCATTTATTTATATAGGTGGAACGCCAAACACTGCAAGGAGGATCTCATGTGGAATAGAGGGCTTCGCCCAAATCATACAAGCTAACATGGTGGTCTGTAATCACGAGATACTTCCCCAGTGTGATGAGGAAAGAGCGGTACACCATGTCTCTGCTGCATACAAGGCTGTGGGGGTGACAATGGTGTCAAAAAGTCTACACTTACTTCGAGCATCCAGAGAGAGAGAGAGAGAGAGAGAGAGAGAGAGAGAGAGAGAGAGAGAGAGGTATTATGTAATGTGGAATGTACAATGAAGGAGAGAGGGAGGAGACTATACATAGCTCTCCAAGAGGCATGAGCCTTTAAGAAGCACATTGGATGTCTTTTCAACTAATACCCTTTATTGTACGACTTTGAATGAGTCCACGACCTTCAAATTTAAATGACCACTTGAAATTTTAGGGTTTTACTTTGGCCCCTTGAGTAGTTACTAGAGGGGGCCTTGAATATCTCAAAATAGGCCTTTAAAATGAGTCAAATAATAGCTTTCAAATATTCAAAAAGAGTTTTTAATTGTCACAAAGTCGTGACAATTCTACATCTTGACCATTCTAACAGAATTTGCCCCCTCTAGCTTGCTTGATTAAGACAAAATAGATTCACTAATGCTTGCCATCTTGGACTTGTGTGAATCACATAAGACTCCAAAATAATTGAGGGCTTGCTTTACTGGCAACATAGGATTTCACACCTAGAATTGATGTATGTTATACTCAATTCTGTCCTACCAAATTCCTAGAGTGGGTATGGGATTTAAAGACGTTCCTTTGGGTTGGTGTTGTTGCTACCAACTACTTGTCAAAATCTTGCAATTGAGCACGTGGTTTTTTTGAAATCAATCTACTTCGAGGTAAATCAATCTACTTCCTAGTCCCTCACCTATAAGATGGAATGGCCTTTTGTGCTCTATGATTTGGTGGGCTTGCGTTGTGAAGGGTGCTGGTTTAAAGAAAGTGTCCTGTTTTTAGTTTCCTCTCGCTTGTAAGGTAACACATAGAAACTCTAGATGATGAAACAAATGTTGCACTGGGACTTTCTCGTTTTAGAAGATCGGCAAGAGAGTCTCTCTCTTAAAGCTAAGGGATGCTCTCACCTTCGAACAAGGATTGGAAGGTTCTACACTTGCAAGCACAAGCACATAGGACCACCACTTTCATAGCATGCGAAAAGATGTTTGTGAAGGTGATGTGTATCACTTAGCTTGTACATTAACTCAACACACAACATGTATTTATTCTCTATCTTGCAATTGTATAGTAAGCATGTAGTCTAGGCTCTAGTAAAGTTCCTTATCAAGTTGTCTGTATACAGAGTTGGGTAGATAAAGAGTGTTGCATGCAATAAAAAGTAAAGAGCCCTTGTTACATAATTTTTGTCATTAATGCTGCGTTGCTTGCTTCCAAATAACTCTTTTGGCTATCCACATTTTTGCCATTGTTGCTTATTTTTTCAAGAACATAATCTCCATTCAAGTGTTGTTGGCCACATTAGGTGCTTTATGATTCTGAAATGGTTTTAAGAATTTGTTATTAATGTTGCGTTGCTTGCTTTCAAACAGCACTTTTGGACAATGAATTGGAAGTTCATTTACGATCATATGTTGGAGCCGCTTTCTCAGAGAAGCTGCCAAATTTTGTCGGAAGGCATTCCGGACGTTCCATAAAAGGACGTAGTGCTTCTAAAGGAACTACTAATGACAAGTATTTTTCAACTTCGTCCATAAAGGAGCCTTATATTTATTGCTTGTTGTTTCTTGTTGCAAATATGTTATGATGGTGAAATCAATTGGTTAATGTCATAAAATTTATCAATTTTTGTTGAGTTGAATAGAAATCTGCATTTATTTATATGTTTAAGTCATAGATGCAGCGAATCGCGATTCGCTGGCTTCACGATTCGCGAATCGCTGGCTTCGCGATTCGCGAATCGCTACAGCGAATCGTGTAAAAAAAAAACGACTTACCTAATTTCGGGCCTCCTCGCGGATAGAACCGCGCCAGCAGTGGAGGAAGCAAATTTTTTTTCTAAGAGCTGTGGGCGTCCGATCTTCGCAAGTGAATAGTTGGCAGGCATCTACTCGGCGATACGGAGGTGGTGTGCACGGTGCCGGGTGGGTCTGAGCTTTGTGGAGAGCGAAACGACCAATTTTTGATATTTGGTAAGTGTAGGCTTGATTTTTTGCAATTGTTGACATTGAGCTGTAGGCAACCAAATCGAGCGTAGTTTGGCTCTAGACCACCTTTCTTCATGCTCACGGTGATTCCTAAGATGTCAGTTTCAGCAGTTACGGCATTTTTAGCGAGATTTGAAGACCACATTCCAAACGCTTGTGTATTTTTGCCATTTTCACAAAATGACTTGTTGGAAACCGAGTGAGGTGATGTCTGAGCCTAGAATGCATTTCCACATGCCTGCACAGACTCCTCTACGTCCGTATCACAAATTTCAATTTTCATGCCCTGATTCCATACTTTTTAGGGTTTAGGCGTGGACCATCGTGCAAACATCTGCTAGGGGCGCGCGGTTTAGGCCCACACTGCACTCCTTTATGCCTGCACGGACTCTCACGCTAACGTCAGTCGCCTGTTATCCCTCATACTGAAATTATTCTATCCCACGCCCTGATCTCATGTTCTTTTTTCGCACTTGATATGATGTGTGAACTGGAATCGTTCTGATGTATGCTTTGGTATTTTGAGCTCTATTTGAGCTCGGTAATGTTGTTCAATGCAATGTATTTTTTTTCTACTGAACGTTTGCTTGATTATTTGTTGTTTGCAGGTTTAGGGTCGTGTTGATACGATGCCAGTGCGGGATTGAGGCCTTTGGGCCAAGGTTGAGCTTACCGACGGGGATGTGGGCACACACCATGGCTCAGGCACCCGCAGATGGAGATGCTTGCATTGCGGTGGTCACTTTACGGGATCACTCACCAGGGTTAGGGCTCACTTGCTGTGGGTCAGAGGGCCAGATGGGCGGACATTGGGCATATCTGATTGCCCCAAGATTTCTGATGAGGATCTGCAGAGGTTATCTACCATGTACGGGCCCAGTACTGCATCACAGGGTTCTAGACAGGGACAAGTAGCAGGAGCAGCTACAGGCAGGCATGCAGGAGGGCTCACAGGCAGGCAGGCAGGGCCTACCATGGGTATTGGGCCTTTACATCACGGGCAGGGCATGGTTTTGCTGCAGGGCATAGTACAACACGGGCTGGGCATGGTACAGGTGCAGTGCCTAGTACATCACGGGCAGAGCATGGTACAGGTGCAGGGCCCAGTACATCACGGGCAGAGCATGGTACAACTGCAGGGCCCAATACATCACGGGCAGAGCATGGTTCAGGTGCAGGGCCTAGTACAACACCTTCAGTTCCATCCGCAGCAGCAGCACGACCATCAGATGAGCATGTCGGCCGTGGATGCTACATGGACACCTCCCAGGCGAGAGGCACTGCGAGGCAGGTTGCTTCGTGAGGAGGAGAGCATCACGCGGGAGTTGAGTGTCATTCGCTCAGCTTGGCAGCAGTAAGTACCTTGTCTTTATTATCTCTTTGCATGTGTTTAGGATTTATTGGTGGCGCAGTTTTTGCATGTAGCTAATGGGTGTTTTGCGGCAGGTATGGATGCACGGTATTGAGTGATGGATGGACCGACATTCGTCGGCGATCCGTCATCAATGTCTTGATTTCTTGCCCGCTTGGCACAGTATTCCTACGTGGCGTGGATGCCACTCGAGGTGGTGACGCCATCACAGCCGATTTCATATGGGAGGTCATTAGAGATGTTATTGCTGACATCGGGGTTGAGCACGTGGTTCAGGTTGTCACCGACAATGCCTCGAACTGCAAGCAGATGGGCGAGATTATGATGAGGGAGCACCCCAGCATTGTGTGGACACCCTGTGCTGCACATTGCATAGACTTGCTCATCCATGACCTGTGTGCGCTTCCATGGATCAGAGAGGTATAGTTTGTTCTATTTGCTATGCTTTTTTCCTTCGATGCTGTTAGTAAGCAAACTCTAATATCGAGAGATACTCCTCTCAATTAGTTTGCTTCTTGTTGACATATGCACGAAGCATATCCTCTAGCACCTGATTTACCCTCTCTGTTTGACCGTTCGTCTGTGGATGGTCGGTGGTACTCATATTAAGTTTAGTATGGAGATGATGGAATACTGCCCTACAAAAATTTCCATTAAACTTACTGTCTCGGTCGCTGACTATGCCGGAAGGTAGACCGTACAATTTAAATAGCTCGTCTACAAACAACCTCGCTAACTCTGGAGCTCTAACGGTTGTTTTGGTCGGAATAAAATGAGCCATTTTGGTCAGACGATCAACTGTGACCCATATAGCGTCATTACCCTTTTGGGTTTTAGGTAGGCCTACTATAAAATCCATGGAGATACTCTCCCATTTACCAGCTGGTATATCTAAGGGCTGCAACAACCCTCTTGCCTTTAAACGCTCTGCTTTATTTACTTGACATTTCTAGCAACCGGTTACATATTGTTGGACGTCCTTTTTCATATTGGGCCAGAAAAATTGCCTACGAAGAAGCTCATAGGTCTTCTGTATGCCTGGGTGTCCCACATATAGGACCCGTTGCCTATAATCCTCTGAATTGGGGACACATACTCTATCTCTATAGAGCAAGTACTCATCCTGAATGGAATACTGTTTCCATTTGAATCCTTGAGTCAACTGACCCTCAACCACTGGGGTTCGCTTGGGTAATACAGGCTCAGAATCCTCAACGTCATATACTCGGACTCATCATCATCCTCAACGGAAGCTCCGTATTCTTGGATGAACTGGCACCAGCCCCGGGAAGTGGTTCTGGAGTCTGTAACTGTCTACTCTGGACTGAGTTCCAGATAATAGAGAAAAATGCATCATGCTGGCACTTCCCTCTCAAGGACTCGAGTAACTCATTACGAATCTGAGTAAAACTCAGCTCGTTTATCATAGGCATTCTGCTAAGGGCATCTGCTACTGTATTGAATTTTCCCCGTCTATATCTGATAGACATATCAAACTCTTGCATCAACTCTGCCCAACGAGCTTTCCGACCTTTAAGCTCAGGTTGATTGCAAAGGTATCCGAGACTTTCATGGTCTGTCAGGACCTCAAAGCTGGCACCATACACATAATGCCTCCAAGTCTTAAGGGCATGGACTATAGAAAAGAGTTCTTTTTCATAGGCACTGTACCTAGTCTGAGCTGGCTTGAGTTTTGTACTCTCGAACGCAATTGGTCGTCCACCCTGAGTTAGCACAGCACCAACTGCAAAGTCGCTAGCATCTGTTTCGACCACAAATGGCTGATTGGGGTTGACGACTTTTAAAACTGGTGCTGTAGCTAAGGCTGTTTTGAGAGCATCAAAGCTCTCCTGCTGTGCGGACTCCCAAATGAACTCCTTTCCCTTCCCCTTAAGAAGATTTGTCATGGGAACTGCTATCTGAACATATTCCTTGACAAATCGTCTATAATATCCCGCCAAACCAAGAAAGATCTGAAGTTCCAAAATATTCTGAGGTCTTAGCCAACTGAGTATGGCTTTAACCTTATTCGGGTCCATTTTAATCCCATTTGACGAGATAATGTGACCCAAATATGCTACTTCTTCTACGAAGAATTCACACTTGGATTCTTTAGCATAAAGCTTATGCCCTCCTGAGCAGTCGAAACACCTTTCTGAGGTGTTTTAGATGCTCCTTCCTCGTTTTGCTGTAGACGAGGATGTCATCTAAAAATACGACTACAAACTTACCCAAGTATGGTTTGAGGACACTGTTCATCAAGGTCATAAAGGTAGCTGGAGCATTTGTGAGTCCAAATGGCATCACGTTAAACTCATTATGACCGTGACGAGTCCTAAAAGCTGTTTTCGGGACATCTTCCGATTTTATACGGACTTGATGATATCCTGATCTGAGGTATATTTTACTGGAAAACTTAGCCCTGTCGAGTTGATCAAACAACTCGTCTGCCCGAGGCATAGGATATTTATTTTTAATTGTGACTTTATTGAGGGCTTTGTAATCTACGCAAAGACGCATAGACCCCTCTTTCTTTTCACCAAAAGGACTGGTGAGGCCCACGGTGAACTACTGGTCTGAATTTGGCCTTTCCCAAGATAATCTGTTAACTGCCTAGTTATTTCTTCATCCTTTGTTCGGCTGACCCGATATGGAGGTTTAGAAACAGGTGCTGTACCTGGTACTAGGTTTATTACATGATCTACCTCTCTGCTAGTGGCAAACCATGTGGCAAATCTTCAGGAAAAACATCTTTAAATTTAGACAATAAAGTTTCTAATTTACTGATTTTCTGCTGTAAAGAACTGGAAATAGAAACTTCAGGACTAAACTGAAAGTCACATAAGAATACCTGATGGTCGTCGTCTCCGATTAGCTGACAGAGCTTTGAACTACAGACCATAGGACTGTTGGGAACATCATGCTCCCCATGCAATTGGATCTCTCGGCCTTTATGCTGAAAGCTGAGGGTGTTCTCCTGATAGTTTCTGTGGAGGGAAGGTCCTAAACTGTAGAGCCAATCTCTCCCGAGAACAATATCTGTGCGATCCAGGTGCATTATCTGAAAGTTTATTTCATCTTGGTACCCCTGAATACCAAGATTTAAGCTACTTACCATAGTTTCCCAGATTTTCTTATCTTCACCCTTAGCTAGTGAAACTATGTACCTATGCTGACTAGGTACTTCTAGTAGTTTAGGTTTTTTAACCAGGGTGTAGTTGATGAAATTATGGGTTGCCCCATCATCAACCATAACTCTAACTGACTGGTTACCAACTTTCCCATGCATATGTACTAGGTCATGCAGCCCAAAGCTGAAGGGTCTCGCTAGCATTGCAGAGGTCAGCTGGCAACAATGTTCATGATCTTCATGATACACTTTGATCTCGGAAGCTGCCGAGTCACTGGGGAAACTTACAGTCTGAACAAGATGAACTTGTTTTTTATCTTTTTTATCTTTCTTAGTGAAAGGCCCCTTGGGACACTTTCTGACTGTCTGTCCCTTGCCCATACACACAAAGCACAAATGTTCTTGTTTGGCTTTCTCAAAATCTTCTGGTTTTAAGGGCTGTATGAGTGAAGGGCGTTTCTGAGGAGCTTCACCTTTAATTTTATCTTCTTTCTTTCTTTTTAAAAATTTCTTTTTAAATTGAAAGTCTTTCTGAGGAGACTGCTCAAAAAGGGGCTGTTGTCTCGCCCTCTTCCTACCCACTGAATCATCATAGATTTGAGCATATCTGAGAGCTTGCTCAAGGGTAGTAGGGAGTTTCTCTAGACCTCTACTTTATATTCATCTTTGAGGCCACGGACAAACCCTCTGATTTTCTGATAATCATCCATATTTTTAATTTTTAAAAATGCTTCTCAGTACTGCGAGATATGTTGGATTAGGGACTTGTCCATTACTGTTCTTTCCCAGGCTTCCTAGGCTTTATCAAGTTCATTTTCCAGTAGGAATTCTCTTAGGAAGGCTTCTTCAAAGGCCCTCCATGACCGGGGAGTCTGCCCAATCCCCTGGAGATTTAACCACCACTTATAGGCCATGGGCCCTAAGGAAAGGGCCTCAATTGCTTGAAAATGGTCAGGGGTCTGTTTAAGAGCATGCATGTTCTTCCATTAGCTGAGGAAGGTTCGTAGAATATCTGCATTTCTATCGTTCTCTTCCCCAATAAAAGTAGGAGGCTTTAAATCTTTAAAGACATTGGGTTGAGACCGCAGAGTCTCACCCGAAACTAATGGAAGTGGAGAAGGGGACAATTGAGAATTGGAGGGAAGGCTTCCTTTTGCGGAACTCAAAATCAAGCCTTTGAGTTCAGCGAACGAGTCGTCCACACTGGACTTGAAATTGGCTAATGCCAACTTCAGTTCCTACACTTCTGTTACCAAGTGGAGAAACTGCTCCTTGGTAACCAATTCGTCGAGTTCTTCGGCGAACTGTTCCTGTTCTTCCATTTCCATTGGTTCTTTCCCCTTACTAAAAGCCAAGGCTTCTGTTTCAAGTTCGTCGATGCCTCTCTCCGGGGGTTGATCAGGTCCCTGAGGAGTGGTCATTTTTAGAATTGACAGAGAGGTACCTTAACTTCTGAAAAAAAGTCAAAAAGACTAATTTACAACTGTACAAAGAGAGAAAGAAGACTTAGCTGTTTTTGAGGACTGTACTTCCAAAGAAATTACGAAGAGGAACCCTCTCAGCTCTTTTACCCAAATTTTCAGACCTGCTGTCCCGGAAAATCCCAGTTTGTAGCTCCAAAATGGTACCAAATATTCTGGTTGCTTGAGTAAAATAGCTCGCTGATCTGATTGCAGATGTGGGGCTCCAAAAAACGAGGCAAAGGACTCCAAAAAGTACAAATTTTTTTGAGATAGATAGCTGCCTACCCTCGCTAATCTGATAGCACCCTATTTGGTCCACAAAAAACCAAATTTGAAGCCCAATTTCACTTGCAAATTCTGAAATTCTGGTGGCAGCCTGCTCGCTGATTTGTAGCAAGAGAATCTGATGCTGAAGCCTCTGAAAAATCTCTGAAAACAAGGGTGAAACTCCACCCTTTCTCTTCTCTGTCCAGCGCTGGCCCTGCTGCCCGAATTCTGATCAGAAATCGCTCTAATCTATTGAAAATTTCCTACGAAATTCAGGATTGAGGGCCACTGTACCAGCGATGGATCTGCTCTAAATCCGCTTTGAAATCTATAAAGAAATCTCTGAAATCAGAGATAGATTACTACTTTTCCAGAGATTTACCTGTGCAAGAAAATCTATCTCTAAAATCGTGGAAATTCTCCCAAATTCGGATGAATAGGAGGCTGTCCCTACAGCGACTCTCCTCCTCTATACTTTTCTGAGAATCTCTGAGATTTTTCCTATCTTCTGATAGCTTTCTCTACTGCTGCTACTAAACCCCCAAAGATGGAGATGGCTCTGATACCAGTGTAATAGATCTTAACACCACAGTAGGGCAAACACTAACTGATCCACCCAACCTTGCTTACTCCCTGATATAGATAGAGTAAGCCCCTCCTAGCCCAGTGTGAGGACTGGTAGCATGCAACTGCCAAGTGTCGGCCACGTGGCACTGACCTGGCCGACTGCACATCGGGACCCAACTGGGGGCCCTGTGCTGCTGACAGGGTCCCTGGACTGTGTTAGGCCCACCATGTCTATGGACCGTGCTGGGGCACACTACTCACACTGTCTTGCCCTGTTGGTTGTGTACATTGGACACGACCCTGACTTTGGTATCTGACCTATCTGTGTTCTCTAGGGTTCGGCACTAGTCACGAGCTCGTAACATGCATCCACGGGCGCAGCATAGGTGACCTGAGGCGATTGGCTGAGAGAGTCCTTGCACAGGATTGTTCAGCAGGAGCTTGCGAGCGGAATCGAAGCACTTGGGCCTTGTATCACACGCAAAAGAGGAACATGTTATCCATCGAGCAGTGCAGGCGGTTGGTGTTTGTGAACACCAACGGCCGTATGCTGAGGCGCACACGAGGAGAGGGTCAGATGCTCGAGGTGACTCGTGAGTCACATCATCACCCCTTTTTTCTTGCTATGCTTTGATGAATTGATTTGCTTTCAAAATATGCAGTGAGTTGCACAATACCTGCCTGACAACAATGTATTGTTTTTGGTTGCAGGTGGACCCTGACACTTGCTTGGTGGATTCGATAGCTGCTGCTCCTCGGGCACCACCCACGCAGGAGGAGATGGATGATGAGATCCATAGAGAGTTCTACAGACAGGCAGCAGAGGAGGACAGAGAGGCAGAGGGAGAGGGCTGAGGAGGGAGATGACGAGGGCTCGAAGGGTGGAGAGATGCTCGGGGCAAACTATGTGGAGGAGGAGTGGGTTGAGGGGGATACAGAGGAGGACGAGGAGATGTGGGCGGAGGCACAGGGGGATGACCTGGCTGACCTGCTGGTGGACCCTGATGCGGAGACAGAGGAGAAGCCAGCCATTCTTGCACGTAGGCCTAGGGGGAGACCTAGAGGTTCTGGGAGGGGGGGGCCGAGTACTCTTTTTGTAGACAGGAGTGGAGCATCACAGGCAGCCGTCGGCCAGGCATCATCACAGTGGGTAGGGCCATCCCAGGGCGTAGGGTCACAGCCACTGACACACAGGCACGACGGAGTCGACACAGGGCTGGGGGCAGCCAGATGGGGGCCAGAGGAGGGGAGAGAGGCAAAGGCAGAGGCAGAGGCAGAGGCAGAGGTAGAGGCAGGGGGAGAGGGGTGGTCCAGAGCCAGAGCACGCAGCAGAGAGCTAGAGCACGCAACAAAGCTAGGGCCACACCACGATATATGGCTCTCCAGTTCCGATTCATCTGCGGACCCATGGGACCTGCAGTCAGGCACAGATTCGGATGCTTTATCCTACCATGACTCTGACGAGCCTTAGTTGTATAGTTTTCATTACGTTCATGGAACATCATTGTACCCCTTTTTGGTGCCATGTGGCCCGATATTATATATTATGATGATCCTATTCACAACATTGTCGTGATTTAGTATTGTTCTTTGTGGTTTTAGTTCAGTTGCTTCGGTTTTATGGTTTATGATTTATGGTTGTAGAGAGAAAGAAAGAAAGATCTTTATTAATGTCCATGAAATACCCTAAGGTATATAGGACTGAAAAAGGTACATGTCAAGTATGCACGGTGGGAGCATGAAAGCTCTACCACCTAAAAGAACAAAGAAACAAGACTACAGGTAAACAAGAAATAGTGATGATAGACAAGGAGAGCCTTATCATCATATAAATGTCTCTCTGCCTATGAAATAGTGATGTAAAGTATGTTGAGACACTGTCTCTGAACGAACAGTGTCTCTTCGTCTCTGAGTGGATGGTCGGTGGTGTCTCTGCTGCCGTGAAGTCGTAGATTGTGGCCTGTGGGCTGTCTGTCCCTCTAGTCGCCGACACTGTCTCTGCTGTCTATGCATGGAGGCGTCCGGGACCTCAGCCTCTCCATCAGAATCAGTACTCTCCTGCATCTGCCTCCGACGTGATAAACACTCCTATATGCTCAGCTGTATCAAGGGGGAGGTGTCAGCGTCTAGTCTCGCCATACGCAGGTCCGCCATCTCTCGGATCATCAGCGCAATACATCTAGGGTCCTCATACGATATCAAGGTAGAGTGTGTGAGTGGATGATTCTGAAACAAGCAGTAGTATCTCCCTCGGATCTCATAGTAGGCTGGGCACTTGAAGAGAAAATGAAACTCATCCTCTACGTCTTGTGTATCACACATACGACAAATCCGAGCATTTCTCGAGATGCCACTATATCTGCCAGTCTCAATGGCTAGCTGGTGCGAGGAAACCCGAAACTAACCCATCACTATCCGCAGTCTGTGTGAGATACTATCCACTAGATATCCGGGAACAGTAGGATACCCAGCATGATCCCGAGATAGAAAATGTGTCCGAGAGAGAGAGAGAGAGAGAGAGAGAGAGAGAGAGAGAGAGAGAGAGAGAGAGTATGGTTGTTTTGTCAAAAATTGTTTCATTTAAGGCTAAAGTTCAGAATGATTCAGCTGGGTTTTTGTTCAGCATGGTTTTAGTTCCGTTTGTTGTGATCAGAGAGAGAGAGAGAGAGGGAGAATCAGAGAAAGGGAGATTCTTGCTATGTTCATTGGGAATGCCCCAACGTGTTCTCTCTTTTTTTTTTTTATGGGATGCAGCTATAGCGTAAAGTTGTAAACCTAGAAGTTAATACACCTAAAAGGGACCATCCTGCACCTGAAACAGTCGGCAAACTACACAATCATAATCCCCTCAATCAGAGCTTTCATCACACTACACCATCAACTGCAGTTTGTTCATGATAATGATAACATGGTCAACGATGGATGTACGAATCATAGTGCATGCATATTTCCTTCTAAATTGACGCATATATCGTGGGGCATGTATTTACTCCATGTTATTAACATAATTGCTTTGCACCATCTGGAATTTACAATCAATAAACTTAAAATTTTAGACCTAAATTCTATCAACCATCATCATGTATGGGCTAAGCTGTAAAAACTCAATAAATGACTCATGCCATGTGATATCGAAATCTCAACATAAATGACCATACATCACAAATGATGTTGTAAAGTGTCAAGGTAGTGTGGAATTTGGACTTTGGAGTCTATATATATATCATATACAAGTAGCTTCAAACTATGGTGCTCTTGAGTGTTACTTTCTACAATGATAATCTACTAGTAACTTTCTAGGCTAGAGGCTACATTCTACAATATTGTCCTAGCCTTTCTCGTGAGCTTTGGCCCCAACATCTCCTCCTCCTCATCACCCTCCTCCTCAACATACTCATCCTCATTAGCTTGCTCCTAGTGCATGGCATGTGTCCACGATAGGGCAAGTAAGGGTCAAGTGGGTGCTTGAGGTAGAAGGGCATGGGAGCTTAAGACGAAGAGCTTCTTGAGTATGCCTCTTCTTTCTACTATGCATCAAGCGGTTGGGAGGAGACTTAGCAGCAATGCTCTTATGTGTTTATGCTAGGATCTTGATATGTACTTTTATCAATAAAGTGGATATTTGGTGCCTACTTTGTTGTGCTTAGGGTGTAGTTCAGATAGCTTTGTGAGATTTGGTATCAAAGCAGTCGCTTTCCAGGATTGTGTGGGGTTTGGCATCACTTTTACCTTGAGCTAGGGTTTGATGTGGGCTTGGTGAGCTAGCGCCCTATTGTAGGTGATTTTTGCGTGTTTTAAGAGCCCATAAGCTTATGGATTGGAACACTATGGTGGATTGCTGGTCTTTGGGTAGCCTTTGAGCATCTTCTGCTACTTTTCTTCCTTTTTCTCTTTGCTTTTGTAAAAATCAGCCTTCTTTGAATTTTCAAAAGTGTTTGTAACTTTTTCAATTCTCAGTACTTTTGATCTGTCATTTGCAATAGGTGTCTTGCGGTAGGTCGCTGGTGGGGTAGAGCCTTTTGCTTTCTTGTATTTTATAGAAAATATGTTAAGGATTACTCTTGTATCGCAGCACCTTTGACTGATTTAACTCAAAAGAACAAGTTTAGTGAGTGGATTGAATTACAACAGGCAACCTTTGATCATTTAAAGCTAACTATCGCTGAGTTTCCTTGATATGGATGCGAGTGATATTTCTGTGGGGGTAGTGCTGATGTAGGGGGGAAGTCCTGTAGCTTTTGAGAGCAAGAAGCTCACCTCGGCACAACAGATTTATCCAACTCATGAGAAAGAGTTGTTTGCCATCATCCATGCGTTAAAAGGTATGGAGGCATTATTTGTACCGATCCTATTTTATGTGTACATTGATCATGATACAATGAGATATTTTTGCAAACAGCCTGATCTTAGAGGCCGACATGTGAGATGGTTTGAACTTATGCAAGAATTTTAGATAGAAATTCAATATAAGAAAGGGGTAAAAAATCAAGTGGCTGATGCATTGTCTCGAATAGCATTGACTTTCTTGAGAAGTGCATTTGAGATTTTCAAAGATTTGCAGCAATGAATAAGGAGATCTACATTTGAGAATAATGCATCTGTTGGTCTCTAATATGACTTTTCAGTATGATATCTATTATCTAAACAAAGTTGGAGAAAACAAAACATTGTTGCTTCACTCAATGAAGGCTTCTAAATTTTGTTGCACTGCTTATGCTGGTCTGGACCAATTTTCTCAAAATCAGCAAAATTTCCCAATATACAGTAAAGAATTTATACAGCCCTTTGAACTACTTTTTGGACACATTCCTTAGATATCGCAGCTTGGCTAGATTGTTTGCAACAAAAATCAGCATGTGCCATGCAGCTTTTGTGCTTCAAAGAGCTTCTGCTGGGGTGAGGAGATTATTGAAGTTCGTACACACAGATATGTTTGACTACTGTGACCATGCCTGCCTGCCTGGACATCTAGACAGAATGCTGGTAATAAGTCCATGGATACAAATCTGATATTTTATCCTGCTACTTGAATTTATCCCGCTAATCCATCGGTGGTTACTAGTCAGATATATGAATTGCAACAGTGAATCCACTTGTAATAAAGTTTGATCTTGACCAATTTCCCACATGCATTGTTCTGCATTGCCAGTCTGCTGCTAGTCCTTGGAGTATCAAGAAAAATGTAGAAGACACTCTTTGGCCTTAAAGAACATCATGCAGTGTGACCAGCAGTTTCTAAATTTTTATATCAAACGTGATTCTATTTCAGGGCTATCCATGAAGGCAAATTTGTAAGCGTTGCTGTTCTTAATGAGACGAGAGGGGAAAGGTTCATTGTTAAAAGCAGTCTGGCTGAGGTAGACACAAACAAGAGCACCCATTTTGAAGAGTTTGATAACAGTAGAACAGAGTTTGATACAAACAAGGGATCAGTACTTTTGCAGAGAGACGCTGTTTTGGAAGAAAATGTTAGCGATCCTGCCATCGATGGGACAGATAGCATAAAATGGGCCGAACAGAATGGGCAAGTAGCTTATGAGTTTGGAAACAGGGAAGAGGTTACGTCTTTGGTTCATTCAGCGGATGGAAAAAGTGTTGGAGATATAACACAAGCGGAAACCAATCTGGAGGAAGAATTTGAAGGGAGCAAGGACAAATTCCATGAGGAACCTCCTGCGAAGAGTATAGCAAGGAACTTACCTGAAGAATCTCCTTCTGAAGCTATATATCTGCGGAAAAGGGTTGGTAAAATACCTGGAGAAATTGAGGGACATGGTCGTATTCTGGAAAAAATACGTTCCCTTGGCGCTTGCAGCACTTTGCCTCAAAAGCACGAGAATGAGACATCATATTCTGAAATGCATGACTTAGACCATGACCGCCAGATTGGCAGTGAGGAAAAGTTTGATGCTCCTGAGCATCTGGGATCTCTCAAGGGGTTTCCCTCTGAAATTAATGGAACTGACCAGAAAAAAAAGCCTTTTCTGTCAGCTGATTTACAGCCTCCTAGGCACAGAGCGTATGTTAAATTTTTGAATCCAACGGCTACCAACGATGACCTGCAACAGGCTTTTGCAGATTGTGGAGAAATTGTCAAAGCTCAAGCAGTAAAACCAACTAAGCAGAATACAAGATTTACATATGGCTTTGTGGACTTCAAGGTGTGTTTTCACTTTTGCTCGACATTCATTGCTTTAGCTTTTGTAGCATAGAAGTTACGATTGTAACAAGAGTAACATGGTTTTATGGCCAAATGAGTCCTGCACATTTATCAATTTTTACAACCAGTTCTCTGACGACCTACGATTTGCAACTGTTTACTCATTTCCTTACTCCAGTTAAACTTGTAGTAAAGTTTAGAGTTCCACTACTGGTTTGACTCATATGTTTGGAGTTCCTGTATTTTCTTTTTCATAATAGTGCAAGAACACTAAATCCATCTGTTTTTGAATCTGCAGACAGCAGCTGGACTCAGCAGGGCATTAAGAAAGAATGCCAAAATCAAAGGCTTCAAGGTTGAAATAGAGCCCAGTCCATTGCATACATCAGATGGTATCAGTAATTGGAACCTGGATTTTAGTATTTTGAAAAAACTGGAGCCTACAAGCACCTCATCATCTCATAGTGCATCACTCTTGTCCATGTTGAAGTCATCAAGCACAGAGAAAGTTAATAATTCAGCGGATAACTTTGATATATCAAAAGTAATCAGTTTAATGAGGGCTGCACATGCAACTAAACCAGAAGACTTGAAAAAATCAGAGCAAACTGTGACAAATTCCCAAAATGCGTATGTGGTTGGCATCCGAGACCTCCCTACAGCTGTGAATCTGCATCAAGTTCAACAAGCTCTTTCTGTATTTGGTGAAATTGCTCACTCATATATGACAAAGGGGGAACATGATAGCAGTGATGCATATGTAGAGTTCATGGTATGCCATCAGTAATTCATTTGCTTTAATCATATTGTAATTGGCAAAAAAATTGAATTAGGATGGCACTATGACTTTAATAAAGGAATATTGGTATGGCCTCACAGGGTAATAGAGGTGTAACTTGCTTACAACACTTCATACTTAGATCCAAGTTTTGGCTCAGTGATGCAATCTGTTAATTGATTGCATTTGAACCTTAGAAGGATTCTATGTGCATCAATAAAAATGATTTTGAGATTCATGAAGATTGTGTTTTTCCAGTTGGAGGAAGCAAAAGAAAATGCCTTGGCACTTCATTGTTTATACATCAATGGCCTGCAACTACGAATCAGCAGGATAGATTCTCCGAAGTCAGCAGTCATAAGAATTTCAAACATTCACAGGGACACCGCAAAGAGCGAAATCCTTTCTGCCTGCATGGCATGTGGTCAAGTTGCTAGAATTGAGCCAAGAATCGAAGGTGTGGTTGATGTGTACTTTGAAAGAAGAGAGCTGAAAAATGTAAACACAATTTTAGACAGGTAGAGGCTGCCCCTTGATTTGATCGTAGTTAGATCCTTGGTAACCTACATTCCAAAATGTCTTTTTGTAACTGATAAATACGACAAATTTATAATAGTTTCCAAATGTCTTTGAATCAAACAATCATTATTGCTAGTGAGTCTTGGATGTTAAGACTGCTTCTGTGGGTTGTCTCTGTGTTTGCCATGAATGTACTCGACAGGTTTGAGATCCATGAATGTCTTCTGTCTTTCTGCAGGTTGAATGAGATAGTTCGTGATCACAAGAGGTGGATGGCAAATCCAGCACCCATATATGAGAATGGTGCTGCTCATGATGATCAATTCATTCGATTGCAAAAAGACAAGCTTTTCAAAGACATTCAAAAGTTTTTGCAGCACATTAACATGTATTTTGAGGACTTGAACAGGTTGGATAAGGCCGATGAGATAATTAAATCATAGCATTTAATCCCTAAGACTGAAAATGTATTCTTATCTCTCAAATACTCAATATTGCACTGTGGATATCCATGGTGGGAGCCAGTGGGATTGCAATCTTTAAGGACTCAAACTATTAAGTCTTTTTGTAAAGGTGATACAGGACCCTTCAAGTCTTAGGTTTATAGGCCAGAGGCCCTTACACGACCTAATGATTCCACGTTTGGCATGGAATGACCACTCTGACACTGATTTTTTCCTTAAAAAAGGATCACGTGGTGTGCTTGCCCCTGCTGATGCACATAACGATATTCTTTATCTAAATTCTCAAATCTGTCTCCATTTTCATGATTCGATGCAAGAAAGTGTGCAACCATGGAGCTGGGGTCTTTGTCTTATGTACAAGTATGATGTTGAGTTACTTAGGTCAGTTTGCCTCTTCAACAAAAGGATCAAGTTGAAGAGATAAAAAATGCCAACTTTAGAAACCTGTTCCGACCCTTTTGGGCTGGAATGTACTGTATGTTCCGGAACGTACTGGGTCGGAACGTTTTTTCCAAAATAAAAAAAAACAGGTGTTAAAAGTGCCACCTGCTGGCCACGATCTCCGTACTTCTTGATAATACATTGAGCGTTGCTTGATGATACATTGCGGGATGCTGGATAGTAACGCTGGAAAATATACAGTTCAAGCAGAAACAAAATTTGAAAAAGCTAGTAATTATAGGTTACTTTCACATGCTCCACATCTCTGTCATACTCATTTGCGTGTATTTTTTCTAAGTTTCTGTTGCTACTGTGCTACTTGTCACTGTGTTGTGAACATATTCAGATGACTGGACCTTTCAATATTTTCGTTGCATTCCGTATCTCGGTTATGCATGAAATCTAATGCTATATCTGAAAACTCACCCTCTATCTCGATGTCTGTGCCTTGTCTGACGATGATGCATATCTTGTCTGACTGCTGATACAGAGCTGCTTAAAGCCAAAAAATCTCGCAAAACTTAATAAAATTCTTGCAGCTTCCGTTGATCCTATAATAGCTATCTGAGCCACGTTCTTAAGCTCTCGCTGATCCTAGATTCGCTATTCCGTTCCTTATCTCTATTCCTTCGTTAAAAAATAACGTATTTTAAAAAAAAATTGGTCAAGTTCCTGAACGGAACGCATTCTGAAATGTGTTCCAGAACGCATTCCGTTCTGGAACGGGCAACTAAGATGCCAACTAGATGTTTTGGTCTTGCTTGATAGGTATCTAGAAGAATTGGCTCAAAATACTTTCTAATCAATTCTATAGTTCTCAAAGAGAATACATAATTTTTTGTTTGTTTATTACAGAGTAACCGTTAGATGAAGTTTCAGACATAAAAAAAGTGGGCAGCCTGTAGAAAGCTTAAATTAATCTTTACTTAGTACTTATCTACTTGCATCGAAGTTTATGGCAGTTTCATTTTTCATAGTGTGGTTTTGGTATTACAATTACACACCGGATTACTAAGAATTTGGCTTTCAAATCATAGATGACAAGGAAGAAAGGGGAGAGGAAGAATATTATTGAAGCATGTTTTGGACGACAAAAATTAACAGTTCCTTCATTTGCAAACCTAGGTTGGTTTTGGTGCTTTATCAAGGCATCCATTGATTTTTGGTTTTTCCCTACTCTTGTTTAAGTTGAATGGATTTTTGGTTTGTGTGGTAAGGGTGCTGAGCTAACTGTTTATTTCCTTTCCTTTTAGTACTGTCTACCCTTGGCCGGCAGCTTTGTTGCCACATTACACTTAGATGCTTGTCGTTTTGCTGTGCTTTATGCCTTTCTACCTTTTGAAATTAAACCTTGCTTGCTTTATGGTGATGTGGTTGCTGTGCTTTATGTCTTTTTACCTTTTGAAATTAAAACATGCTTGCTTTATGGTGATGTGGTTTTCTGGTTTTAGTTTTATGTTAGCTTTTGATGCTTTGGTCTTCGGTATGGAGACTGATAATGCTGCTCCAGTTACACCCTCATTTTTGTCAGTTATTAGTTGAAGTTTATAAATATTGGATCTGTATCTCTGAAAAAAGTGCTCTTTTTTAGCTCAATCCCTGCATTTTTTTTAAGGGTGAATCTTGCACAAAGTTGATGATCGTTATTTTTTAAAACAAGACGAACATTTATACACTTTCATCTATACCTCAATTTTTATGCAATCTTAGGATTCTTCCTTCTAGCATAAGCTAGGGTCCTATCAATAGATTGGTTCATCGATAAATTGTTAATAAGAACTCCCCAGTGGAGACAAATTTGTCATTATATTCATTTTTGGCCAGATCTGATGTATTGGGCTGCCCAAACCCCACTAATGTAGCACATTTCTAGATATTCACTTGATAGTAATGGATCAAAGCCTAAGCCACACATAACTAAGTTACTGATTTTAGTGTGATAGAAAGATGGGTAACATATATTTGAGAGACATCCAAAAAAGGCACAAGAACTTGAAAACCATAATGCAATGAGATGCCGGAACATAAAAAATCAATTCTTTAAAAATAACACATCTTTTCCCAAATACCCTTGGCTTGGGTTTGGGATAATGCATAAAATTATAAAAAAAGTAACGTCTCAACTGTTTTGAGTTGCGACATGGATGACAACTGAGGGCATGTGTAGACATCTATCTACATTTCTCGTAAGGATATATTGTTTTAGCAAAATGTTTGTTGTGGATGGGTGCAAGTGAGCATGCTATTTTCAACTTGAAGATTTGGTAAGAGATGTTTAGTTTAAAATAGGCTCAACTAGCTGACTTTTTGCCAAGCTTTTTTTGGTATTGTTATGAAGTTGGTTATAAAGTTTTTTAGCCAAGCGCGCGCGCGCACACACACACACACACAATGAAATTCCTTGTGTTTTCTTGTGAACTAGCTTGGTGTGACCATGGTATGGTAGCAAGTGTTTTTTGTGGCCCAATGGATGCCACATCCAATCAACTTAAATTTGATCAAAATGCAAGACCTCGATGGCTACAAGCTTTGCAGTTGCATTTTGTTGTATATGTTTTTGGCTTCGTGACAAATTTTTACCACGCCTTCTCTTTACATCTTCAACGGTCGTCAAGCAATATGTTATCCATTGATATTGTGAAGAATCATTCTATATGCCAAATCTCTATACAATGGAAGCTATGGCCAACTAAAAGGTCTAGAACTTTTGGTCAACTTTGTATGCTTCATTTAGTGCTAGAAAGATCTGTTCAAGATCTGGGTGTTTAGTCCGTTCAATGTCTTGGTTGAGGGGATTACAGACTTCAGCCCATGATTTCAACTACACTTTTCTTCTTGGCCTTATTTACCTTTAGGTTGTTAACTTAAGTTCAAATGTGGTTCAAGATATTGGCTACATTTTTAGATTTTGACCTCAAATCAGGCCATACAGGCCACTCATGATGTCAAAAGGAGTTTGTGGCCTCTAACTCCTAAGTTGGAGTTCTCTGGACAACGCCTCTAACATTTTTGGGGGTTTTTAGAGATCTTGAGCCACAATGTGGATAAACTATATCTCTTAAGATTTGACGAGTTCAATTTGTGTGACCTCAAACCCGCATCTTGCTTTAAAATTTGGGGCTAAAAAGAGCCTCAATTATTCTTTGACTTGGGTTGTGCAAATTCAGGACTTTTTGGACAAAAATGTGAGTTTTCTAATGGGGACTTGAGCCTTTGGGCTGAAGGTTTTAAGCTTGATCTAGTTCGTGTCTCTTTTCTTTGAATATAGAGCCATAGATGTGTCAGAATGAAAACCATTCAATAGAAGTAACCTGTTGTAAAGTTAGACCTATTTTAATGTATACCATCATTACTAAATGCTCAAATGAAGGAGACAAACTTGTCATAACAACATCTGCATGTGCAAAGGGTGATCCTATCAGCTTATCCAGCAAGAATTTGACATGAGTCACATGATAACTTATAGTGGTAGATTCTAACATTTTGCAAGAAAATAGCTTCTATCTTAGATGTAGTCATATGGTTTCACATCTTGGGTCTCATAAAGTCTTATGAGAATGTCCCAAGTCTGCTTGGAAGAGGTGCAATCTATTGATGTGAGAGATTTGTGGATCTTTGAAATTTAGAGTAATCAATGCAAGGACCTTAGAGGTCCTTTGCTTCCATTTAGATATTGCCAAAAGGTCAATGCTAGGTTTGTCTTTAGTTCCATCATTCAACAACATTGATACTAAGGTTTGATTGAAAAACAACAATGATACAAATGGAATGAAATCGATAATTTTCTAAAAGTATCCTATATAAATTATGCAACCATGTGTATGCAAGCATGTCATAAAAAGGTTGTGAACTTCCTGAAGCTTATTCACACGTGAATAAGTCCAACTTAGGATTGAACTTGGGATAACTAGTAGTATCCTCCAGATGGATCAAGATTTGATTCAAGATTTTGAGAGGTCTTGAGTTTTCTCCTTGGAGGGTACCATTATTGAGCCACTCAAGCTAGATCAAAATTGGACTCAAGATTTCAAAAGCCCTTGTAGTATGGACACCATGGAAGGTGTTGAGTTAAAATCTTTAAGTTGGTCATCATAGAAGCTATTGAGTTGACTTATTGAATCAAAATTAAGATCAAGATCAAGGTCTTGAAAGACACTCATCATAGAAGACATCTAGCTGAAATTGAGACTCAATATCAAGATCGAGAGGTTCAGAATGTTGCCACAAAAGGTGGAAAGTCATCAAGATGACTTAAGGTCATCAAGATTTTGATCCCCCCTTTGAATTACATATTTTGTAAATCAATTTTGTAAGTATTTGTAGGTATTGATACTATGGTAGGTTCTCTTGACATTGTTTGCAAAAATGATTAAAAAATGTAGGTGTTTGTGTATGACAAAATTTGCAGGCTTCTATAAGCTTAATTTTTTTTTTCCCAACAATCCCCCCTTAATTCAACTGTAAAAAAATTTGCAAATTAGGAATCTTCTTGAGTTTTAGATAACTATCTGTTCAAAGAGTTTTGGTAAGTATATTTGCAATCGTACAATTAGTTGCACAATAAATAGATTCAATATCTTTTGTCAAGAAATTTTTCTTTGAAAAATTGAAATTGAATTTGAATATGTTGTCTTCAATAATAATTCTCCTTTATTAGCTAATCATGAATACTTCATTCATCCAATGCACCATCTTGACATTGAAAATGCTTCAATGTAGTTGGTGTTTGTGGATAAACCACACTCTTTGTCTTTCAATTCAATTATCATTCCCACCCCCAAATTTTTTGATTATAATTCTATGATCTAGACAAGAGGCAACTTAGAAAAGGAGTCCAAGTAAGAACTAGCATGGGTTAGGCAAAAAGAGCCCATACTTTCATGTGAAAAATAAGAAAAAAATTTGTTTGTCAAAACTAGTGCAAAATGCATGCCAATGTTAACTATCTTGTCTTCCAAGATGCGCTCGTGCAAAAAATGCTTAGGTGATATGGAACATGTATACGCTTATGAGTTGTTTGAGAGTGTTTGTGTTAATAATGACTAATTTTCTTTGTTTGCTTTGTCACAAATTAGTAAAGTACTGTAAAGATGTGTTAGAAACTAGCATGTCTCACCTTACTTATGATTTTCATTGGATTTCGGCTTTCATTGAAGGAAGGGCTCCAACATGAAAATAGGCTAAGATCTCAAGATTCGGGAATGAATTATGAGTTTTCGACATAGAATTGGATAAAAGAGTGAACTCGTAGCATTGGAGGTAAGTCAAAAAGAGAAAGAGCTTTGTGAGTTTGAGCGCATAAATACATTCTTCTTCTTTAATCAGTTTAGATTGCAATTGGTCTTTTTTTTTTTTTTTACATTTTGATAGCTACATACTTCTTTATCTTTTGGTAGTATCTCATCTAGAATAACATGTGACTTTTTATGTTGTCCTAGACTAGCCAATTATGCTTGGAAGCTAGCCAACCACTCATGCCAACCTCTAGTTATAGTTGTCCTTACTTTGGTCTGTTGAATTTCACACGTGTGGATTGTCCACTACATGTACTTGTGATCTCCTAAGGTGTGTAGATGCACCAAGATCAAGACTAGATTGAGATTCAAGATCTATCTTTGATTCTATGGCAAAAACACACTACTACATGCATTCAATCACTTCCAACTCTCACTCACACGTGTGGGAAGTGTTCCAAAAGTATTCTAAGTAAAAACAAGCTGCTCTCCTCGGGTAGAGAGAGAAAAACCATCAAGAGCTCTCGGGTAGAGAGAGAAAGCTAGAAATTCAATGACACTCAAAATCCACTCAATCTCAAAATCAATTAGATCCAAAAGGAGGAGTACAATGATACTAATAGATTCATGAGCTACCACTATGCTTAACTATGATTGGATCACACTTTGCCACCTCTTAATCCTATTGGACCATTGATCCATGCACCTCTAAATTCTATTGGACTATATTCAAGCACACCTCAATTTTCTATTGGACCTCACAAGGTTCCACCTCTAAATCCTATTGGACCTCTTAAGCTTCATCAAACAAAAGCATGACACTTGTCTACACTCTAATTGGCACAAGTTTGGCTCAATATTGGCATTACAAGTGGAAATGGATAATGTGCCATCTATGCCAAATTTGACCCTATCAACATCCTACACCTGAATGCTTGACTATGAAATTCTATGAGACCCCTATATCAAACATTTTGATTTACTTTACAATTCTCCACACGTGGGAACATCCTCCACACATGTGAGATTCACTTACAAACTTCTATCATAAAAAATACCAAGCTAGATTTTTGCCAATTTCTCACACTCCTCCTCAAAAAGTAGCTTGGAAAGGTACTAGATCACTTGAGAAGTTTGTAAATCTTTTTGAGTGGATCCTTTGGTATGCATAAGAAGTGAAGATCAGCCAAGGGATCCATCATAGCAGCACCCTCACCATATCCATGATAAGATCTCTTTGGTAGAGATCTCTTGCCAATGCCTTTGAAGAGTGCTCCACCAATATGCCACTATTATCATGGGCTTCCTCCATGCTTGATGATGATTTTTGCCTTGAAAGTTCCACTTGCATGATGGATGCACCATAAATAGAGAAATCTGAGGCTTCCAAGCCTCATAAGGATCATGGAGATCAAGATCATAAGATGTGAAACAATGATGATTATCAAGATTATGCTTTCTAGCTTGACTAGTCCACATACAATGAACTATATCCATGATGGATCTAATCTTGATATCAAAGACTATCTTGATCTTTTTTAGGCTAGTTACTCTCTCAAGGATGTAAGTGTCCACTTTGGATGCTTCACTTAATCTCAAGAGGAGTTTACAATTTGCCTCAAAACATGTGAAAACATGATTTTCAAAAAAGTGAGTACCAAGCTCAATCTTGTTCTTACTAGAACCAAGAGTATACTTTTGACAATACAATATCTTGCTTTCAAAAAGTATTGGAAACACATCTAAGTCAATAATGACAAGAAACATGTCCATACCATAAGCATCATACATAACTAGTATAGCTTTTCTTGAACTTTGAGATCCAAAAAATTCAATGAAACAGGATAGCATTTCAAGCAAAGGAAGAGAAGCATATATGAATGTGTTGTAGTAGATACAACATGAAAGATGCCCCTCTTTGCCATGTAAGGTGAGCCATAAAGACTCGGCCATGCATCTTGAAGATCTTCTTGAAATCATATGAAGAAGAAACTCCTCCTCACACATTGGCCCCATCATAACTTGAATACCTTCAAAAAGGATAACTTGTGATGCTTCTTGAGAAGCCTTGATCTCGGCCACTTCCAAGATTGAATCTTCATGCAATATGACATCTCTATTCACCATCACATTTGAAATAGAGAGTGTAAAGACACTAAAGGCCTCCTTGATGGATGAGTATCCAATCATGATCCATGAGCTTGGATCATCCTTCCTTCTTGTTTCCAAGGGAATATATGCAAAGCAAGCACTACCAAGTTCACTAAGGTGATCAACCTTAGGCTTCATCTTGAATAAAACTTCATATGGTGCTATTCCTTCAAGAGCTCCAATACTCCTCAAAGCTTTGATCTTCAATGAGAATTTCTTCTCAACATATGCTTTGAATAATAAGGAATAATCATACACCATAATACTTGAAGAGAGAAGATATGTGCATCTTGTGTAATCCTCCTCCTTTGAAATATTGGAAATATAAGAAACATCAAGAGAGTTTTCACTCTCACTTGGATCAAATTTGTAGATGCCTTCAAATCTTGATCCATATGCAAGGATCTCACCATCCTTCTTAATCACACAATTGTCAATATTGAAATTGACATCAAAGCCACTATCAAGAAGTTGGCCAACACTTAAGATGTTCTTTGTAAGCTTTGGGACAAAAAGAACATTGTTGAGAAAGAGATCTTTAGAAGATGCAAGCTTCAAGGGAATAATCCCTACTCCTTCAATATTGCACTCATGCTTACTTGCAAAGTATATGGTCTTCTTGACTCCATCATAAGGCATAATAGATGAAAAAAAGTGCTTGGAGCCACACATATGTGAAGATGCTCCACTATCAATATACCATGAGTCATCCTTGTTGAAGGTGGAAGAGGAGAAGCTTGATGCCAAAAGAGAGCCTTCTCCATCACTTGCAATATAGTCTTCTTTCTCATTGGTGATGTTGGCTTGATTGAGTTGATTCTTCTTCTTGAAGCAATTGGTGGCATAATGGCCTTTCTTGCCACAATAAAAGCACTTGATCATCTTCTTCTTGAGATTTGAATTAGAAGCATGAGAGGTATCCTCCTCCTCTCCATCTTGGTCTTTAGCTTTGTCATTAGAGAAATGATGGTGTTGCTTCTTACTCCTCTCTTTGTGCTTGGCAAATAGAACTTTGCCATCATCATGATTGAGTGATAGCTTGTCCATCCTCAAGAGTTTGTACTCTTGTCTTGATTCTTCAGAAATAAGCACACTTTGAAGGGCCTCCAAACTTGGTAGCTCCTCCTTAATAGCATATGATTGGACAAGGTTGTCATATTCATCTCTCAACCCATTGAGAATGACTTGTACTAGCTCACTTTGATTGATTGAGTCACCAATACATGCAAGCTCTCTATGAATATCCTTGACTCTCAAAACATAATTAGATGCACTCTCATCACTCTTTTGACTACTTTGGAATATTTGATTTCTAAGAGTGAGGAGCCTAGAGGTGTTCTTAGCCTCATAGATGGACTTGAGACAATCCCAAGCTTCCTTGGATGTAGAACAATCACCAATCTCCCTCAATATCTCATTAGAGACATTCATCTTAATGTAGTGGAGAGCCATCCTAGCTCTCTTCTTGTATTTTTGTACTTCTTGAAGGACTTGAGGCTCCTCCTCAATCCCAAGTACAATGTCCATCACATCTTGGAGTATCAAGATGGACTCCATCCTCAACTTCCATATTGAATAATTGGAAGTAGACAATCTCTCACTTGGTTGCAACAAGTATGAACTCATTGAAGTCATGTAAAGTGGAGATAAATAAAAGTGATGAACAAAAAATGTTGCTTCTCTCTCACTATAGGATCCAATAATGGTGTGCTACCATCTCCTATGCAAGATCTTGCAACAAACTGTGAGATGATTCTCACTAGCTATCTCAATCTCTCCAAAACTAGATCTACTTCACATCACATGATGGAGTATGGGCAAATTTAGGATCAAACACTCTTAGCACGTGTGAAATACACTAAGAAACCAAATTTGACTCAAATACAATGATATTGCATGAAACAAAATGGCTAAGATCTCAAAACAGTGCCTAGATCACATATAGATGAGATTGGTAAGCATTCAACTGTGATTTTGGATCAAACAAGCAATCTTTTGACCAAACCAAATGTGTCCACCCAGGTCTAGGTGCCCTACCTAACCCTCTTCAAAAGCTTATAACTTTTGATTGGCTCAACCAAATGGAATGAAACTGATTGCATCAGAAACTAGACAAAAATAGCTTCAAAACAAGCTATCTAGCAAGATTTTTGGATCAAACATGAAAGAGAACTCCCAAACTGAAATTGGATGTTCCTCACACGTGTCTGAGCACCTGATTCCGTACAGTACCAGGTCAGACCCAATCAATGTCCTTTTGATCTCTTTTGATCCAAAATTGAACAAGATAGCTAGGAAAATGGGCCTTGACAATTTCTAGCTCAAGATTGATGAAACTTTTCCACTTAGATGGATCAAAATGCATGGTAACCTTAGGTAGGCTCTGATACCATGTTGAATTTCACACGTGTGGATTGTCCACTACATGTACTTGTGATTCCCTAAGGTGTGTAGATGCACCAAGATCAAGACTAGATTGAGATTCAAGATCTATCTTTGATTCTATGGCAAAAACACACTACTACATGCATTCAATCACTTCCAACTCTCACTCACACGTGTGGGAAGTGTTCCAAAAGTATTCTAAGTAAAAACAAGCTGCTCTCCTCGGGTAGAGAGAGAAAAACCATCAAGAGCTCTCGGGTAGAGAGAGAAAGCTAGAAATTCAATGACACTCAAAATCCACTCAATCTCAAAATCAATTAGATCCAAAAGGAGGAGTACAATGATACTAATAGATTCATGAGCTACCACTATGCTTAACTATGATTGGATCACACTTTGCCACCTCTTAATCCTATTGGACCATTGATCCATGCACCTCTAAATTCTATTGGACTATATTCAAGCACACCTCAATTTTCTATTGGACCTCACAAGGTTCCACCTCTAAATCCTATTGGACCTCTTAAGCTTCATCAAACAAAAGCATGACACTTGTCTACACTCTAATTGGCACAAGTTTGGCTCAATATTGGCATTACAAGTGGAAATGGATAATGTGCCATCTATGCCAAATTTGACCCTATCAACATCCTACACCTGAATGCTTGACTATGAAATTCTATGAGACCCCTATATCAAACATTTTGATTTACTTTACAATTCTCCACACGTGGGAACATCCTCCACACATGTGAGATTCACTTACAAACTTCTATCATAAAAAATACCAAGCTAGATTTTTGCCAATTTCTCACATGGTCTTCATCTCCACTTTGCAAGCCTCTTTTCAGTTGAATCTTTCTAAATAAAGAAAATAAATGTTATGCACCAATTGAAAAGTAAGAAGAGTAGCTGTAAATGGATAATCTTATCCTCTATACATTTGATCAAAAACATGTAATAGGACAATACCATAGACTACATGGCTTTCAATAAGATCATTGTCAACAACCAATAACCCAGCACCCCAAATTAGACAAAGCCAACATTTTCTCCAAACTTGATCTATGCTTATGCTAGTACTAGATTCACGTACTCCAATGATGAATATAAAATTGCGCTTTACACTTCCTCTAGCCTTTATGAAATATGTTTTATCTCCTCTAAACTTACTATTGGTCTCCTCACATTTTAATTCATCCTAAACGATGTGTTAAAACCTTCAGTTGGCACCTATGTGCTAGTCATCCTTTATTGCATTATCATCTACAACACCAGTTTCATTTCTCATATTGACCATTTGCATGTTTGACTATGACTCCTCTCATATCACAAAATCTATGGTAAGATATGTAGAGTGCGTTTGTTACTTTTGACATTGAGTTTTGGGATTTATTGTTTCTATAGAAATAATTTGTCTTTATCCTACAAAAGTCCAACGTGTGTAATCTTGGCCTTTACCCATTGATGACCATAGCATTTATGTGTTCTCAAGACTTGCCACTCATTTTTAAACACCTATTTCTCACATTGTAATTTTTGTCTCACCCTTTTGCTTCTTCACAAAAAAGCTCTTTTTATTTGGCCTGTGAAGTGGGTCTTATAGAGCCTTTGCTCACCACTAATCTATTCTTTGCTTGCCAAACTTTGTCAGGCCATTCATTGTTGAGATTGATGGTAGAATAGGTGAGTCTCCTTTGCCAACAACATTATGACATTGCTTATGACTTTTGAAGACTATGTTGAGTTTAAACTCCCATCTATCATCTATTGGAGGCCATTTGGTGCTCCCAAAGCTCCCTTGATCATCTCATGTTGCAATGTTATTGACCTAGCATGAAGCGCACCTTTTTTTGACTCATACACAGTTGCTCCTTTTGTGCCCACAATAGCTGTTTCAAGGATAAGGCTCCAAGAGCTTTACATCACTAGCTCGCTTCTCATTGGTAGTGAATAGATATCTTGAAGGATCTCATCTTGTGGCTGCATTAAACTCATCAAGGACATCATTCTTGCTTGATTATGCTAGACTAGTTTTCAAAGCAAATATATTTCATTTTCTTTCACAATACTACCGAGTAGTGTGCACACTAATTCCTTGTAAATTATGAATACCTAATTTTGCAATTCTTGATTTCTTCTGTCTATAGTGATTGTGAAATTTGAATATTCGAGTGTGAAAATAGTGATGACATGTATTTGGAAATTGTGAATACATAATTATAAGATCATGAATTCACAATATATATCATTTTTTATTACTGTTGGATTTATTCCTTCTACTCTCCTAAATCCCATTTTTAATCTGCCTCCATTCTTGTTGCAAATTTACTAACATTGTCACGCAGCCTGCATATTTACACGCAAGTTCGCACAGACGAATAAAAGGCGAAAGAATCACGAACATTGTGTTTTTACACAGGTTATGGCGACAAGCGAAAAGGGGACACTATCTTATAGAATGCCGAAGGTGCCCTAAAAGCTAAGGCACCCTGAAAATCTTATCCTAGGGCCATTCGTAAGAGTGACCCACTTTTCGCATCATCACCAATGTTCACTTCAGCACTAGCTGACGTTGCACCCTTTTTATGCTCACTCCATGCAGTTGCGCTAACAGATTGGACAACGATTGCAACCACCCACGATCTCCTACAGACAACACATCCACTCTGTACTTTCACATCTGCACACCTGTAATGTTATGTATATATATTGGATACCATTCGTGTATTTGATTTTTGAGAGAGTTAGATGAGAAGCGAGATAAGAAGAGACTAAGTGAAGAGGTTTCATTCCTCATTACAGACAAAATAAGCTTCGTAGGGCCCGCGGTTTTGTCCACTATTGTATTGTGCTCTGCCACATTATTAACTTGTACACACGATATACTTAATCTGATATAGCTCTTTGTTCTGCATTCAGATCTGTGTTAATATTGCTATGCTTGTTCTTCATTTTATCTGATCTTTCTAGTTGCTCTTTCTAGTAATAGACGATCAACTTTTAGTCTTGTCTTTCACGAATAATTCGCGACTAATTATCAGTCGAGCACAATCTAGCTCTTCGCGAATCATTCGCAACAAATTATTCATCTAGCGCTTCATCCATTTAATGTTTGGCTACGTAATCTAAAATGACTGTGATTTCTATCACTAAAGTTCTCTTCATTCTGATAGGCGTAGTCATGCTTGCGGAGAGAGTCAAATAATTCATTCCGCTGCGCACGAACTTTTTTTGTTCAAGTTCGCTTCTCGTTCGTTTCTTGTTCGAGTTCGTTTCTCGTTCGTGTTCGTCATTTATTCTTCCATCCTCTCTCTCTCTCTCTCTCTCTCTCTCTCTCTCTCTCCAACAATTACAATATGTTTCGGTGTTTTTTTAATCTTGATATCCTATTTTATTGCAATACTTATTCAATGATTTTATCATGAGAAAGAGTTGTATGAATGCATGACATCTTCAAAGAGGTTATGGCTTTGTATAGTTGATTTTTTTTTTTCAAGACATTCACAAATCACCATAATCCCCAATGCCATGTTGAACTAGCCTAGATATGCTACTTCAATCATTCTCTAATCTAATTCTACTAAATTTTTAAAGTCTTCAAAAACATGTATTGGAAATACACATTTTATTGTACTTAAATATTACACAAATTTGTAGTATGAAGTTGTGAATTAATAAGTAGAATAATTTTTAACATAATGATTCATAAAATATCTAGTTCATCAATCTACATTCTCTTTAGTACTCATTGAACTTATTTGACATCAAACTAAAATCATAAACTAATGTCATAAATTTTTAATGATCAATAAAATACTAGCTAAGTCCTCAACTACGTCAAATGAAGGTTGTTGATAACAATTAGGAGACTATTTGATACTTTTTGGCATAGGCTACAGTAGATGACATGTGTCTTTTGAGCACAAATTTTTTCTTTTCTTTTCGATTGTTACAAATTCTATCTGCATCACCTCCCCCCTTTTTAATTTCCAATGATTTGAATGCTTTTTTAGTTTAAGCATATGTGTGCACAACAAAGCTTCTCACAAATTGTTCGGATCAAACTTCAAACCTTGAAGTAAGTAAAGAAAATGTCAACCAATATGCCACATTTCTATGACCATCATGTCTTCAAAAAAGTAATCAATTATACTCCAATCTTACTCAATAATGTATTCTTATTTAAAATCTTTACGAAAACTAGGAAGGTGATTGGAGAAGATCACAAGAAGCCTTGGCTTGAAAGTAAATGAAGTCTTAACAAATGCAATAGTATGAAACGACAATATAAAAACTAAAGACTGAAAATGGCACAATCCAATCCCTTTGAAGCAATAAGTAGGTCATTCATATTAGTTATTTCAATACAACAATATCCAAAAGTTCAAGTTTTTTTAAATTTTGATGTAATAACATCACTGATGAGTTATTTTTGTCCAAATAATGCCTCAATCTCATAGAGTCAACTCAAGATAGTTTTGTTTATTAGCCCATACAACTAGCCCATACAACTAGAAAAGACTCCCGAAGTAAAACTGAACTCATATAAGATAGTAACGAGAGTGTCTATATAATTGAGCTTAATTGTAGTGAATATTCATTCATATTTGAAGATGATTTGTGTTCTATATTGCTGGAGGGTTTGCGGATCCCAAGGCAACCCTAACCCTAGTTAATAAGTGAGAGGGATTTGGCACCCTACGTGTGTAAGTCCAACCTAATGATCACATAGTTATTTGATTGATTAGTTAAAAGTTAATAAAGGACTTTAGGCCTTTTTGCGGGACTTTTAATGTCGCAGGGCCTAATTGTCAAGTTAGTGAATAAAGTTGGGTTTCCCTCCAATTTTGATGGTTCCCACACTTTTTTGAATTTGAATAAAAAGAGAGGCAAGACTGGACCAATAGGATTCAGAGGCCAGGGTCCTCCTCTCTACTATAAAAAGGGACCAACTCGAGTTGTTCCTCAAGTTCATTTCCTCATTTCAATAAAGCAGATTGGTTCTCTTTAGAAATGGCTTGATGAATGTCCTTGCTCTTCCTTTCTTTGCCTCCATTTCTCATGCTTTCTTTGGTATTTGCTAATTGTTGGATTTGATCATTATTGGGATTGCTATTTCTTATGCTTTTTGTGAGAGAGAAAGGGAGAGAGAGAAGAGTAAGCTTCTATCATTGTTGTGGATTTAGGGTTAATGGAAGTAGGGTTAATGGATGTAGTGTTAATGCTTAGTGTTAATGGATGTTAGTGTTAGAACCTCCATTCATGTTGAAATCTGAACTATACTATCGCTCTCATGGGAACGAACCTCCGCATGACAACTAACTCCGTCTCTTTGATGCTAGATTGACTAGATCTTGGATTCAGGTTAGGCAAGGAAAGAAACCCACTACATATACTCCTCTAGACACCAAGATCATTCAATGACTCTTTCTTGAGAGAATCATGAAATTGAGAAAAAGGTAATGATCATTTAACATGCAAATTCAAAAGAGTGGACATATAGAGCACACTAGGGAAAATCTTCGTGTAGGCAAGGAAATTGTGTTGAGTGATTGAATGTGGTTTATGGCCAAAATTGTAGCTTGTATTTCTTTTATTTATCAATTTTGAATGGATTTAAATGCCATGTTAAACTTGACAACAATAATGATAGTAAAAAGTTGTCAACATTGTCTCTAGTAGTGAGCAACATAGCTTATTACTTATCACTATATTATATTCCCTATAAATTGATTGGCATCTTCACAATGACAAGCCATCATAACAAGAAACCTGAATTATACGAGATTATGGTAGTCAAAGATAGTGAATGTGTCTCAAATTTGAAAAGCATATGATTTTCTAAAGTTTTAGCATCTGCACAAAGGTAAATTTAAGTAATCTGAAGCTCCTTTGCAAGTACCCACTTTTCAATACCTACCAATATCTCAATAGACCTACAAGCAAAGTATTTCTATATATCCTAATACGCCAACAAAAACTTAAATTATGCAATAAGAAAGCTCTCCTCATGTTCAATGTATTGATGTTACATGTTTTGACTTTAAAGTGCATCATCAAGCTCAAACCACCATGAAGTCACTTTCTCGACTCAACGGTAGAGACTACCAACTGTCTCCGCATCTTCAAATCTTATTGCATACCATATTTTTGTATCTAACTTCTGTCCCTTCAAGGCTATGAATACATTGTAAGTAATTATTTTAGAATCAAATTTTATTAGGTATCACAATCTCTCCCTCTAATTCAAAATACTTGTCAAGAAACATCAGGCTCCCTGTTGAATTTCACACGTGTGGATTGTCCACTACATGTACTTGTGATCTCCTAAGGTGTGTAGATGCACCAAGATCAAGACTAGATTGAGATTCAAGATCTATCTTTGATTCTATGGCAAAAACACACTACTACATGCATTCAATCACTTCCAACTCTCACTCACACATGTGGGAAGTGTTCCAAAAGTATTCTAAGTAAAAACAAGCTACTCTCCTCGGGTAGAGAGAGAAAAACCATCATGAGCTCTCGGGTAGAGAGAGAAAGCTAGAAATTCAATGACACTCAAAATCCACTCAATCTCAAAATCAATTAGATCCAAAAGGAGGAGTACAATGATACTAATAGATTCATGAGCTACCACTATGCTTAACTATGATTGGATCACACTTTTCCACCTCTTAATCCTATTGGACCATTGATCCATGCACCTCTAAATTCTATTGGACTATATTCAAGCACACCTCAATTTTCTATTGGACCTCACAAGGTTCCACCTCTAAATCCTATTGGACCTCTTAAGCTTCATCAAACAAAAGCATGACACTTGTCTACACTCTAATTGGCACAAGTTTGGCTCAATATTGGCATTACAAGTGGAAATGGATAATGTGCCATCTATGCCAAATTTGACCCTATCAACATCCTACACCTAAATGCTTGACTATGAAATTCTATGAGACCCCTATATCAAACATTTTGATTTACTTTACAATTCTCCACACGTGGGAACATCCTCCACACATGTGAGATTCACTTACAAACTTCTATCATAAAAAATACCAAGCTAGATTTTTGCCAATTTCTCACACTCCTCCTCAAAAAGTAGCTTGGAAAGGTACTAGATCACTTGAGAAGTTTGTAAATCTTTTTGAGTGGATCCTTTGGTATGCATAAGAAGTGAAGATCAGCCAAGGGATCCATCATAGCAGCACCCTCACCATATCCATGATAAGATCTCTTTGGTAGAGATCTCTTGCCAATGCCTTTGAAGAGTGCTCCACCAATATGCCACTATTATCATGGGCTTCCTCCATGCTTGATGATGATTTTTGCCTTGAAAGTTCCACTTGCATGATGGATGCACCATAAATAGAGAAATCTGAGGCTTCCAAGCCTCATAAGGATCATGGAGATCAAGATCATAAGATGTGAAACAATGATGATTATCAAGATTATGCTTTCTAGCTTGACTAGTCCACATACAATGAACTATATCCATGATGGATCTAATCTTGATATCAAAGACTATCTTGATCTTTTTTAGGCTAGTTACTCTCTCAAGGATGTAAGTGTCCACTTTGGATGCTTCACTTAATCTCAAGAGGAGTTTACAATTTGCCTCAAAACATGTGAAAACATGATTTTCAAAAAAGTGAGTACCAAGCTCAATCTTGTTCTTACTAGAACCAAGAGTATACTTTTGACAATACAATATCTTGCTTTCAAAAAGTATTGGAAACACATCTAAGTCAATAATGACAAGAAACATGTCCATACCATAAGCATCATACATAACTAGTATAGCTTTTCTTGAACTTTGAGATCCAAAAAATTCAATGAAGCAGGATAGCATTTCAAGCAAAGGAAGAGAAGCATATATGAATGTGTTGTAGTAGATACAACATGAAAGATGCCCCTCTTTGCCATGTAAGGTGAGCCATAAAGACTCGGCCATGCATCTTGAAGATCTTCTTGAAATCATATGAAGAAGAAACTCCTCCTCACACATTGGCCCCATCATAACTTGAATACCTTCAAAAAGGATAACTTGTGATGCTTCTTGAGAAGCCTTGATCTCGGCCACTTCCAAGATTGAATCTTCATGCAATATGACATCTCTATTCACCATCACATTTGAAATAGAGAGTGTAAAGACACTAAAGGCCTCCTTGATGGATGAGTATCCAATCATGATCCATGAGCTTGGATCATCCTTCCTTCTTGTTTCCAAGGGAATATATGCAAAGCAAGCACTACCAAGTTCACTAAGGTGATCAACCTTAGGCTTCATCTTGAATAAAACTTCATATGGTGCTATTCCTTCAAGAGCTCCAATACTCCTCAAAGCTTTGATCTTCAATGAGAATTTCTTCTCAACATATGCTTTGAATAATAAGGAATAATCATACACCATAATACTTGAAGAGAGAAGATATGTGCATCTTGTGTAATCCTCCTCCTTTGAAATATTGGAAATATAAGAAACATCAAGAGAGTTTTCACTCTCACTTGGATCAAATTTGTAGATGCCTTCAAATCTTGATCCATATGCAAGGATCTCACCATCCTTCTTAATCACACAATTGTCAATATTGAAATTGACATCAAAGCCACTATCAAGAAGTTGGCCAACACTTAAGATGTTCTTTGTAAGCTTTGGGACAAAAAGAACATTGTTGAGAAAGAGATCTTTAGAAGATGCAAGCTTCAAGGGAATAATCCCTACTCCTTCAATATTGCACTCATGCTTACTTGCAAAGTATATGGTCTTCTTGACTCCATCATAAGGCATAATAGATGAAAAAAAGTGCTTGGAGCCACACATATGTGAAGATGCTCCACTATCAATATACCATGAGTCATCCTTGTTGAAGGTGGAAGAGGAGAAGCTTGATGCCAAAAGAGAGCCTTCTCCATCACTTGCAATATAGTCTTCTTTCTCATTGGTGATGTTGGCTTGATTGAGTTGATTCTTCTTCTTGAAGCAATTGGTGGCATAATGGCCTTTCTTGCCACAATAAAAGCACTTGATCATCTTCTTCTTGAGATTTGAATTAGAAGCATGAGAGGTATCCTCCTCCTCTCCATCTTGGTCTTTAGCTTTGTCATTAGAGAAATGATGGTGTTGCTTCTTACTCCTCTCTTTGTGCTTGGCAAATAGAACTTTGCCATCATCATGATTGAGTGATAGCTTGTCCATCCTCAAGAGTTTGTACTCTTGTCTTGATTCTTCAGAAATAAGCACACTTTGAAGGGCCTCCAAACTTGGTAGCTCCTCCTTAATAGCATATGATTGGACAAGGTTGTCATATTCATCTCTCAACCCATTGAGAATGACTTGTACTAGCTCACTTTGATTGATTGAGTCACCAATACATGCAAGCTCTCTATGAATATCCTTGACTCTCAAAACATAATTAGATGCACTCTCATCACTCTTTTGACTACTTTGGAATATTTGATTTCTAAGAGTGAGGAGCCTAGAGGTGTTCTTAGCCTCATAGATGGACTTGAGACAATCCCAAGCTTCCTTGGATGTAGAACAATCACCAATCTCCCTCAATATCTCATTAGAGACATTCATCTTAATGTAGTGGAGAGCCATCCTAGCTCTCTTCTTGTATTTTTGTACTTCTTGAAGGACTTGAGGCTCCTCCTCAATCCCAAGTACAATGTCCATCACATCTTGGAGTATCAAGATGGACTCCAGTCTCAACTTCCATATTGAATAATTGGAAG
Source organism: Diphasiastrum complanatum (assembly GCA_029204225.1). Taxonomy (NCBI): domain Eukaryota; kingdom Viridiplantae; phylum Streptophyta; class Lycopodiopsida; order Lycopodiales; family Lycopodiaceae; genus Diphasiastrum; species Diphasiastrum complanatum. The sequence goes on from CM055097.1 coordinate 64,139,785, forward strand.
TAGACAATCTCTCACTTGGTTGCAACAAGTATGAACTCATTGAAGTCATGTAAAGTGGAGATAAATAAAAGTGATGAACAAAAAATGTTGCTTCTCTCTCACTATAGGATCCAATAATGGTGTGCTACCATCTCCTATGCAAGATCTTGCAACAAACTGTGAGATGATTCTCACTAGCTATCTCAATCTCTCCAAAACTAGATCTACTTCACATCAAATGATGGAGTATGGGCAAATTTAGGATCAAACACTCTTAGCACGTGTGAAATACACTAAGAAACCAAATTTGACTCAAATACAATGATATTGCATGAAACAAAATGGCTAAGATCTCAAAACAGTGCCTAGATCACATATAGATGAGATTGGTAAGCATTCAACTGTGATTTTGGATCAAACAAGCAATCTTTTGACCAAACCAAATGTGTCCACCCAGTTCTAGGTGCCCTACCTAACCCTCTTCAAAAGCTTATAACTTTTGATTGGCTCAACCAAATGGAATGAAACTGATTGCATCAGAAACTAGACAAAAATAGCTTCAAAACAAGCTATCTAGCAAGATTTTTGGATCAAACATGAAAGAGAACTCCCAAACTGAAATTGGATGTTCCTCACACGTGTCTGAGAACCTGATTCCGTACAGTACCAGGTCAGACCCAATCAATGTCCTTTTGATCTCTTTTGATCCAAAATTGAACAAGATAGCTAGGAAAATGGGCCTTGACAATTTCTAGCTCAAGATTGATGAAACTTTTTCACTTAGATGGATCAAAATGCATGGTAACCTTAGGTAGGCTCTGATACCATGTTGAATTTCACACGTGTGGATTGTCCACTACATGTACTTGTGATCTCCTAAGGTGTGTAGATGCACCAAGATCAAGACTAGATTGAGATTCAAGATCTATCTTTGATTCTATGGCAAAAACACACTACTACATGCATTCAATCACTTCCAACTCTCACTCACACATGTGGGAAGTGTTCCAAAAGTATTCTAAGTAAAAACAAGCTACTCTCCTCGGGTAGAGAGAGAAAAACCATCATGAGCTCTCGGGTAGAGAGAGAAAGCTAGAAATTCAATGACACTCAAAATCCACTCAATCTCAAAATCAATTAGATCCAAAAGGAGGAGTACAATGATACTAATAGATTCATGAGCTACCACTATGCTTAACTATGATTGGATCACACTTTGCCACCTCTTAATCCTATTGGACCATTGATCCATGCACCTCTAAATTCTATTGGACTATATTCAAGCACACCTCAATTTTCTATTGGACCTCACAAGGTTCCACCTCTAAATCCTATTGGACCTCTTAAGCTTCATCAAACAAAAGCATGACACTTGTCTACACTCTAATTGGCACAAGTTTGGCTCAATATTGGCATTACAAGTGGAAATGGATAATGTGCCATCTATGCCAAATTTGACCCTATCAACATCCTACACCTAAATGCTTGACTATGAAATTCTATGAGACCCCTATATCAAACATTTTGATTTACTTTACAATTCTCCACACGTGGGAACATCCTCCACACATGTGAGATTCACTTACAAACTTCTATCATAAAAAATACCAAGCTAGATTTTTGCCAATTTCTCACACTCCCAAGTTATGGAATATAAGTAATACAAGCAACAACATGTTTAAACTTGGTTTTGCTTTTTTGCCTTAGGATTTTAACATCAAACTTTTGTTGAATTTAAAATATCAATTATGAAAAGGAAAGAAACACCTTTGAAACTCGACATGTGGTGTGTTTGGCCAAGCTAAATCCAATTCGTTTGGCTTGTGTGACTAATCTTGGCAACTATCAACAATGGTTATTCTTATGTATGTAGCCAATTCTTATGAAAGTATTAAGCTTATCATGTACTCTTGTAAGTAGATCCACATTCTATTTTTAACCAATTCATGACTATTGTTTGCAATGTCAAGCAAGTAAATTTTTATGAAAGTAGATTGTTTTAGAACACTTAATTGATGACAAGAAATGCACTCAGAAAATGCACAAATTCTAGCGAAAACAACTCTGGTGACAAACTGACAAAATTAAATCACGAACAATTTGTGAAACTTTTTGCGACACTCGAATTTTTTCTATTCGAGTTGGATCAATCAGGCTCTATAATGCAACCAAACGAAACGAGACGAATTCTAGAAGAAAATGAAACGAAACGAAGTGAAGCGAAACTTGCACTAACATTGATTCATGTTGGAAGCACAGATCGCGAAACGTAACGAAAGGAAGTGAATTGATTCGCAATAAGATCAATCAAGCTCTGGAACGAGACGAGACAAGATGTGAAGAAACATGACGAAAGGAAACGAAACAAAACGAAACAAAACCTAGGTGAGCTTTGTAATTGATTTACCCTTGTAGCCAGGTGATCGCGAAGCGAAAGGATTCGCGAACAAGATCAGTTCGTTAGGAATTCAGATGTGATTGTTGGTCACTACCGGCTGTATCAATCCTACAATCCGTCAGAGAGTAGTCAGACACAACTGATCTACATTAACAGAATAATGTAGCATTCAACAAAGATCAACCAAGATGTAGAATTAGAATGAACAAGCGAATCAGACACATGAATAGTAGCAGACTAATTTGCATAAAAGATTATACAATCATCTAGAATAGTAATGTGCACAACAGTTACAAAATCATCTTTTGATTTTTCTAGATTCTTCAAGCACTGCATGCAGATCCATGCAATGCATTGGCGTGAGAGAAATACCGTTCTCTCACGAATTCGAGTCTTGCTTACTCTCTTATCCATGATGTCAATTTCACCAAAGATGCCAAAGTAGGAAAATCTTTATTTCTTTGTGCACCATTTTAATAGCCAAGGTCGAGGTCCTTTTTTTTTTCCTTAAAGAGTTTAAAGAAGACAATAGATATCTCGTTAAAATACTAAGAGTTGTAGTACTCTTGCAAGGTAATTCGTTGATGTTAATAGCATGACTGATTACAATTATATGCTTGCAAGTGGATACTGAAGAGAATCCATATCTTGCAAAAAAGGAGAATGTCAATTTTGTAAAGACTTGCAAAATGAAAAGTAAACTCTAAAAGAATAGGTTGACAATGAAGGCAAGCATAGAATCATGTTATCAAGCCCTTGAAAAGGATACCCACAAGTCCGCTAGTAAGCGAGACTCGAATTCGTGAGAGAACAGTATTTCTCTCATGCCAACGCACTGCGTGGATCTGCATGCAGAATCAGAAAAAATCATTAGATGATTTTGTAGCTGTTGTGCAGACATCTGAAACATTTTGAGATCGTGGATCTGGGAGAGGCTAGGTGTTAACTTGGCTTACAAATTGAAAGGGACCATGAGGGAGGTATGCTGTACCTTCATCAGTCTAGATACACCCAGAAAATCCTAGAGGATTTTGGGATGCTGAATTGCAAAGGAGCGAATACTCCAATGCTTGCAACAACGATGCTGATGAACGAAAATTGTTCGAGGACTGAGTCAGAGAGAGAATTAATGCAGCTCACACCTTACAAGAAGCTGATAGAATCATTGATGTACCTTGCAGACAATACGTGCCCTGACATTGCCTATGCAGTGCTCACGATGAGCCAATTTTGCGCGAATCCTGGCTCGACACATTGGAAGATTGCAAAACGAATTTTGCCATATCTTCAACTAACAAAGGATTATGGTTTGTGTTATTGTCGTGATGCAGGTTCTCAGATGCTTTTCTACAGTGATGCTAGTTGGGCATCCCTCAAGGACGACTGTAAAAGTGTCTCAAGAGGATGCACCATTGCGTCAGGAGCGGCAATTCTCCGAGTCAGCAAGAAGCAAAGCATTGTGGCCCAGTCATCTGGCGAAGCAGAGTATGTCGCAGCAGCCAAGATGGCCAACGAGATAATTTGGCTCAAACAGTTCCTGGATGAATTGGGCGAAACGAGCAACGAACCTCTGGTTTTGCAAATGGACAACACATCTGCAATACATCTGACGAAAGACCTTGTGTCTCACTCAAGGACGAAACACATTGCGATCAAGTACCACTTGACCAGGGACCTGATTGGCAAGAAGATGTTGCAGACCGCCTTCATTGGAACAAAAGACATGGTTGCTGACATTTTCACAAAGGCCCTAGACAAAGGTCTATTCGAGAGACAGAGGAGCAGCCTTGGAGTCGTCAAGCTATCATGCTTCAAGAAGGAGCTGAAGAAACATTTTGTTTCTAAAGCTTTGCTACCTTTCAATTTTGAACCTTCGACAAAAGGCGACACGACACGACACGAAATCAGTCGTGCCCCACGAACAGCCAACAAGAAGATCAGCCAATTGCCATGGAGTGCAGATACCTGATCTATATCATGACATCATCAGAAGTGTTTTAGATTGTGGCTAATCTATCACTCTTGTAATTCACGAATTAGTTGTAGATGTTTAATCCTTCTAATCTGTAAGTTACAAGAATGCGACACGAAATTGTTCAAGAACTATATTTACCTTCTATTTGATGCATATATTGTAAGTCTAATGCTAGTAAGCAAGACAATTGTCAGAAGACGAAAAATACAAAATACGAATCTGCCTGCGTGCGAGATAATTCTGTAATAGGATCTGTAGATCCACAAGTCCGCTTTATCACTTGATACTTATGATGCAAAATTAACACCTGCCACAATATTCTTTCTTCAAAAAACTTTTTGACATTAATAGATTTAGAGGATTGAGTGACCTTTTGATCCTATGTTCCCTAAAAATATTATATGGATACATATTAAAAACAAAATAAAGGCACAATTAGCATTGAGTAAAATAATCATCTTAATTTGGTCAACAAGGCACCCAAAGTTTGAAATCTACTTAGATGAGTAGTTAGAAATACTAAAACAATAAGATTCAATGGGAATAAGATGCTCACAATACACATCTACACTACACAAATTTCCTTTGTAATTTCATATCATGGATTAAACCATATAGATATCAAGATTTGTCCTTAACATCGAGGTAGCATTGATCAAATTATGATTGTTCCAATGACATTCAAGAGCCAAAAGCTGTTGTTGAACATCTAAAACATGTAAGAGGACACATCTAAAACATGTAAGAGGACAAAAAAATCTCAAAATACAAAAAGAAAGAAAGAACTGGAGTCAAAGCCAAGTACTATCAGGGTAATAGTGGTAGGCATCATCATGCAAAGCTTATAATGAAAGATCTTGAAGGCCTCATAAAACCGTACATTAGAACACAAAAACTTGCCAAGCAAGGACTCTATGAGAGAGGAATAATGCATGATAACAAAGTAGTACAAAACTAAGAAACCTAGTACATAGGTTCAATTTCCTTGACTTGAGCAATGTTTTTGCACTGTCCATGCAAATTTGATACTACTCCAACCACTATAGCCACTCTTTATGAGCTTTTAAAAACATGCCTTTCTGGAACCTATTTCTTTAAGGGTTTTGACAATCCGCAAGTAAACTCTTTGCGAGTTTTGTGAGTTTTATTTACAAATGATTTCTAAAATTTCATGGCACATGGTATGCTATCAAATATATAGGCTTTATAGATACTCATTTTATATTAGATAAAAACTAACTTTGATTATACCAATGGATTCTACATAAAAAATGGAGCACTTTTGCTTTTTGGACCATCTCAGTCTGAGCATTAGTAAGAAAGTTATGATAGTTCAACATTTTTTAGACTAGAAAACATTTTCCCCTTGGAACCTAAAAGGGGGAGCATGCCGGCGTGCTATCAATTTGAGTTAAAGACTAAAAGCTTAAATTGGTAGCACGCTGCGTGCTACCTCTTTCAAGCTCCAAGAAAAAAAAAATTAGCCTAAAAAACTTTGAAAGGCAATAACTTTTTTAATATTGCTTGGATTGAGATGATCCAAAAAGCAAAAATGCTTTCATGTAGAATACATTGCTTTAATCAAATATGATAAAAAAATAAAATGAGAATTATTTTATTATTTCATCATCTCAACATAAGCTTAATAGTTAAGTTATAGCCTCCATCTAGAACATATAATAAAAATGTTTTTTTTTTACCAACGCTGATTTTATGATACCTACCATAGGCTTGGCCACATACCCCCATGTATTTTAATGTATGGTCGTACATCAACACTTGGTAGTAGAAATGTTTTAGCTTGATAAATGTAAAATTAAAGTGATTAAGTTTCCTGCGTTCTCAATGATATAGCATACTATGTACAAATTGTAGACAACATGATTTGCAGACGTATCTTTTAGCTAGTAAGAAAATAAACAACATGATAATGAAGTATACCAAAAGCGAAGTAGAATAAATTGCAAAAACCTAAAAACAATGTAGGATGCTATGTGCTATCAATTTGACGTAATTTAAAAACACTGACCTTGCAAAACTCGTAGATGATTTACTCTCAAAATGCCAAACCCCTTTCTTTAAGGTTTTTATGTTCTTTTAACAAACATTGCAGTATGAGTGGTTACAAAAGAAAATATTGAAACAACAACTTGTTTGCTCATCATCGGGGATAGCCCAACTCACCCATTTTCTTGACTCGCACCCAATCCATAATATGAATGCAACTACTAGAGCTGGCCCACATTTGGGTAGGCATAAAATAAATTTTTCACAAAATAGATATGATTGGCTTTAGCTTCAAATTGCCTACACCTTAATAGGATCTCAAACATAATCTAGCTCACAAACTTTTTTGTGTCACGTCGTGTAACTTCCAGATCAGAAAGATTAAACATCTACACTCAAACCACAAAGAAACATATTTCCAACAATCAATATCACTATGAAGAGAGATAAAGACCAAACTCTAAGCTTGAATTCACTTGATTCACTTGAATTAATCATACGTGAATGAATAGAATGTATATACATAGGGTAGCTCAAGCTCCCAATATTAGATTATTATGCTTACATTACCCTAACCCTAATAATATACAATCATATCTTGAATTTAGGGTAGAATTATCAATCTATCTATGAACAAAATTGGCATACATGATTCAAAACATTATGGACTAGCATGTTATCCTAACTTTTAACCAAGCAAAATCCAGTAGTAAAACAAGCAACCGAATCTCCCATGGCAGATCATTCTACACTGATAGCTTCCTCAAGAAAACAGAAAATTTATAAATTCACACTAATTCTCAACATCTTTACCATAATCGAACATGTAGAAGAGCAATCTACCACCAAATTTGAAAAGCATGCTAGCAACAAGAATTAGCAAATTCATATCTCAACTTTCTTTGAGAAATTAGCACTCCTAACCGGGATGCAAATCCAAGCGCTTCTAACTTCTAATCCGATGTAGAGCTTGTCTCCAATCCCATCCAAGACCGCATCTTAACCGATGAGCTCTAATACCAATGTGTAAATTGTATAGACAAAATTCCCAATGAATATATGTTGGAGGGTTTGGGGATCCAACCCTAACCCTAGCTAATAAGTGAGAGGGATTTGGCACCGCAGCTGCGTGTGTAAGTCCAACCTGATGATCAAATAGCTTTTTGATAAGTAGGAAGTTAATAAAAGGACTTTAGGCCTTTTGGCGGGACTTTTAATGTCGCATGGCCTAAATGTCAAGTTAGTGAATAAAGTTGGGATTCCCACCAAAATTGGTTCAAATTCAAATTCAAATTGGTTTCCTCCAATTATTGAATGGGTTCTCACTCTTTTTTAAGTTTGAATAGTTAGGGAGGTAGAAATGGACCAATAGGATTTTGAGGCCAAGGTCCTCCTCTCCACTATAAATAGGGGCAAACTTGAGTTGATCCTCATATTCAAATCTTCATTTCAATACAAGCAGGTTGGTTTTCTTGTGGAATGGTCTTGTGGATGTCCTTGCTCTCTAACTCGTTTCCTCCATCTCTCATGCTTTTGTTGTATTTTGTTAATTGTTGGATCTGAATGTTATTGGAATTGTTATTTCTTATGTTTGTGTGTGTGTGTGTGTGTGTGTGTGAGAGAGAGAGAGAGAGAGAGAGAGAGAGAGAGAGAGAGAGAGAGAGAGAGAGAGAGAGAGAGAGAGAGAGAGAGAGAGAGAGAGAGAGAGAGAGAGAGAGAGAGAGAGAGAGAGAGAGAGAGAGAGAGAGAAAGCAAGTATATATCTCATTGTGGATCGTAGGGTTAATGGATGTAGAGTTAATGGACGTAGTATTAATGCTTGGGATTAATGAATGTTAGAATTAGATGTGGACATTTCTACCTCCCTAACTATTCAAACTTAAAAAAGAGTGGGAACCCATTCAATAATTGGAGGGAACCAATTTGAATTTGAATTTGAATTTGAACCATTTTTTGTGGGAGTCCCAACTTTATTCACTTACTTGACATTTAGGCCCCGCGACATTAAAAGTCCCGCCAAAGGCCTAAAGTCCTTTTATTAACTTTCTAATTATCAAATAACTATGTGATCACAGGTTGGACTTACACACGCAGAGTGCCAAATCCCTCTCACTTATTAGCTAGGGTTAGGGCTGCCTTGGGATCCGCAAAACCTCCAACAATATAAAGGCTATCCTATCTTCCATTCTTTTTCTATGAGACATATTTAAATTTTAGTGCTTGTTACTCTAACTAATGAAATGTTGTGCAGGTATCATTACTTGAAGACAAGGGATGAAAACTGTAGATCAACGCTAACAATTTGATGTGCAGGTTCTACAAGTAGAATCTAATGATGTGCCATTTATTTTAAATGGTATGTTATGACACCTGACCCTTTTTTTAAGGGTATGTGCAGGTACTTACAGGAGTGCCTGAAGAATGAACTGAAAAGCTTCTTAAAGCTAAAGATGTGTCATGAATCAGATTTGATCTGATATGTTTTTATTGTAAGCTCGAAATACAGTATTGTAATTAACTATACATATTTTCAGTTAATTGGAAGAATCCATGCTACGTAAAATAAGATAAAATGACATAGCATGGTTTATCGATGGTTGTTTGAAATCAGAATATGTATGTTCTTGAAATATTACATCCCTAGAGACAAATACTACATTCGCGGATGGATTATAAACTTTATAAGCTTTATGTTCATCAAGATAGCCAATGAAAATACATTTATTTGTCCTATGATCCAGCTTCTTTCTAAGTTGTTTAGGAATGTGAACAAAACATATACAACCAAAGATTTTTAAATGGCTGACACTAGGCTTGTGCCCATGCCAAACTTCATGATGAGTTTTGTTGTTGACGACTTCGGTGCTGGATCTATTCTGCACGTAATAGGCTGTGGCAGTAGCTTCTGCCCAGAACTTCGTAGGTAGGTGTGCTTGATGTAGCTGGATCTGGCTGAGTTGAGAAGAGTTCGATTCTTCTTTTCTGCCATTCCGTTTTGTTGAGGTGAATAGGAAGTGGCGAATTGTCTTCTAATGCCATGTTCAGCCATATAGTTGGACATCTCATTAGAGATGTATTCGCCGCCACCATCAGTTCAGAGTGCCTTCACTTTTGTAGACGTTTGTGTCTCAGCCATGGCCTTGAATCTCTCGAAGCATTCAAAGGCTGTAGATTTGTGCTTAACGAACATGATTGTAGACCATCTAGGATAATTATCTATGATAGTGATAAGATAGATTGTATCTCCTAAGGACGAAGTTGGCATTGAACCACGAACATCGCTATGTACAAGATCCAATACATGCTTCGTTTTGATGGAATGTGATTTGGGAGACTTGCTTCAAAGTGTTTGCCATAGACGCATGATTCACAAAAGAAAGATTTCCTATCTAATGAAGAAGAGAAATAAAATCCATCAACTAAGTTATTACAACGCATATAGGAAAGTGATATTGTATTCACGTGTCCAAATCGACTATGCCACAAAATAGCATTATTGTTTACATTTTCATGAGAGATGCTAGCTAATGCAACTGAATTAGAGAGTACGTAAAGATTTTTGACTCTAGTGCATGTAGTCAGAGTAGTATCTTCCTCGAATATTGTATACTTCTCAGATGAGAAAGTAACAGTGTAGCCCTCATCAGTTATCTTAGAGACTGATAGCAGGTTCTTTGATAGTTGAGGAACGTGAAGGACGTTGGGAACACAAATAGATAGATCATTGTTGAATGTGATCTTGACTATCCCTTTGTCTTCCACGCGTATGGTGCTTCAATCTCCAAAATAGATGAATTGATCTCTGTTGTAAGCTGCATACTCGGTAAACCATTCCTTGCGAGAGGTCTTGTGTTGGGTAGCGCCGTTGTCCAGGCACCAACTACTGTTGTTGCCTTTTCACCTCGTTGTAGATCCGGATATGACACTCCTTGATGTCATGATTGGCTCTCTTGCAATATCTACACAAAAGCTTCTTGCGCAATCCACTATTCTCACCTTGAGTGTGAGGCTTCTGCTATTGCTGCTGCACTTGATTCTTGCCCTTGGAGTAGTCTTTCTTCTTGGTGTATAAAGCCATGGATTTGTCTTTGATAGACAGGCTGCTAGTCTTTCTCCACATTTCTTCTTGAAGAAGATGACCGATCATCTTTTGAAGAGGAGGTTGGGTTGTGTGGAGATCATCACCACGAAGTGTTCGTACGACTTTGGAAGAGAAGAAAGCAAGGTCATGACAACATCATCATCTTGAATAGAACATCTTATAGTTGATAACTGATCCAATAAAGACTTGAAGCTATTGATGTGAGAAGTGATGGCAATAGAATCAGACATGCTAAGAGTAAAGAACTTTTTTCTAAGATGTAATCTAGTGGTTACATCATGAGTCTCATAAAAGTTTGATAACAAATCTAATGCATCCTTAGAGGTTTTGCATGTGGTAACATGGGATATTTGGGAGTCAGCCAGATTAAGTGTGATGCATGCTAAGGCCTTTTGATCTGTGATCTTTCATGCCTTCGCTTGATCACCATCTTTTGGTTTCAAGTCAGAACCTTCTACTACATCCCAAAGATCTCTATCTATCAACATCATCTAGAGTCTTAACTTCCAGATGTAGAAGTTAGAACCATTGAACTTGTCAATGATTCTAGCTTCGTTGGATGATGAAGACGAAGAGCTACATATATGAGAAAGACTAACAGTAATACAAATAGAACACACTTAATCTCTTGGTTTATATGAGCTATGCTCTGATACCAATCTGATGGGGCAATGGAGTGTGAAAAACATGAATGGAGAAGAGAGCATGAATATTGCGGAACAGCTCTCCCATTACAATCAGCTGCTAGGTGCAAAAACAATCTAATAGAAAGCTTATGCTAAGTATAATCACAGCTTTAAGTGTTCTAGTTGTCCAACATGATCTTAAAAATTAGTTTATACTCACAAACACGAGAGTATAGTCCACCGAAGAGATTGAAAATGGTTTGTGTGTGTGTGGTATTACCGGAAGTTAGATTCAATATGAAGTTTACTTCTAAAATAGATTGGAATGGCAATATGATATTGTGAGTCTCTCAGACGTCTGTTCACATATTCCAGCCATAATCTGTAAACATCGTTTTTCTTTCTTTTTACTCTTCTTTTTCTTTGTTACGTCTCAGGTGGTTACCGCTCTGGAAACCAGGTATTTTTCCCATTTCCAGAAGCCAGTTCTTTACAATTTAGTCCTCTTGTTTAGAACAGTTTCTAGACAAAAATGTTTCTCAGTTTGCAACGTGTATTCCCAGCCTGTCAATGGGATGAAACGGTTACGTTCACTTAGCTACGTGCATTTACAAGTCATGTAACCAATCCAGCTCAAGCACAGATTAACGTTCTGGGATAGAGAGCAAGTCTACAAATCTATCTACCAAACTATCCTAAGAAATCAAGAAACAATGCAATAACAGAAGCTATACAACAAGAAACAAGAATCAAGAAAGTTAACTTCCTAACAACATTCTAGCAACCCAAGGATCAAGAAACACCCATTTTTTGATGCTTGGAATACCCAAGAACAATCAAGGACAAGATTGTTAGTGAATATGCAAGATTAGATCCACAATCTCAGCCTATATAGTTTACCTGCATGCTGAAACTACAAAATCAAGAAACAAGAAAATTAATCCACATCTACATTCCACATTGCAAGAAAGTAAGCAAGAAATCTAATTAATCCACATTCACAACAAGAAATCAAAACGTGTTCATAGGTATTTCACTCAATAAGATAGTCATAAACAAGGAGCTTCTCAATTGCCAAGAACTCGTGGAGGATCTTCTTTATTCAATCAAGAAAGATGACAATACAATAAAAGCTCTCTCACAAGAGAGGGGGGCCCTTAAATAAGCAAGAGGGCTGCCCATGTTGAGCCTAAGTGGTAATTCCACTAATTTAGAAATTACAAGTGGAAATAGCCCTTCCACTAGAGGTCATCATCAAAAGGTAGCTCACTCTAAATTATTTAAGGGGGTCTACACTTATTTACACTACCTAGGAACATTACTAGCTCCTACATGGTCGTTCCTTCTCTGGAATACACCATGTAGGCTCACATAGAAAATAATTGTAATCCTAGCTAGTAATCCTCGGCTCTCAACTTCTCCTACTCACCTCCTTATGAGACCTCCTCGATCATGGGTGAGAGATACTCTGTGTCTTCTGCTTGGCTCGGCATCTGGGGATTCTCTGGAATTCGCTAACATTATCCACCCCTAATCTGTTGCAGGACCCACTGCAACACATATCAGACGATGTCGTTCTGCTTGGCAATTGAAAAAGCGCGAATCTTCATTCGCTTCCGTAAAACTAGGTGCTTACTATCCACAAAACTGTTTCGCAAAATTGGGGATCTCTCAATGGCCACTACATTCCAGCCCTCTTGAGAACCTCTTGCGAGTCTTGCTCACCTTGTTGTCATGCAACCCGCTTCCTCAAACTCATTTTTAGTCCTAGGGCCTCAAAGACTTGGAAGCGTAACTTACTTTCATAGGATAACGGCCCTAGGTAATCCCGTATCTTTACTATGAAGCCCATTTCCTGCCAGTCTTCTATCATAGTGACATACCGTGATGACATGAAGGCCGCTCTATAGTAGAGCTGGGCCATCATCTCATGGCCTTCCTCTGACTGGAGGGCTACGTTGGAATTGATCCTTATTGGATCCAAGCCACGTATTGTCTGCTCCATCATCTCCATCATCATCCCATGGTTTTTGTGTAGAAACACCTGCGTGGGCCTTGCACGTTGTGTCCCATAATTGGTTCACCTTGTCCAAGACTTGCTGCAGGGCCTTTTTCGTTTCTTCAAGCTGCTTCTGGGACTCAAGGATGATCTTTTCCTTCCTGGCCATGATATTTTTAAAAAATATCTTCTCGGCTTTTCCCTCCTGGATTAGTCGCACATATTTCTCCATCTGTATGGCTGTGGCCTGAAATTGTATGTCCTCGGGCTTAACCAGAGGGGCACCAACTATCATTGCACCCGACGATCCATCTCATGCTTGGTCAATCTGGTCCATCTGGTGCTTCAGTTATTGTTGGACCTCTTCCAATGTGATCTTCTGCCCAGCCATCACGGATCTTATTTCATCTGTTTCTTTTTCTTTTTCTTTGGCCAACTTTTGCTGTTTTGCGATCTCTTGGCCCTGGTACTGGACCTTATTCTTGAGCACTTGGTGCTGGCTTATCAACCAATGCATGTGGTAGCTTGCTTTGGATAGGCCCATCATCGAGTGCTTAGCTGCTTCAAAGAGCTTCTCAGGGTTAGTGATGGTTGGGTAATGATCAAGGGTGTGGAATGGTGAAGCTAATCCAAAAAATAAACATTGTGGAGGAAATGAAGGTGAAAGTGCAGGGAGTGGAAAAACAATGTTAGTAGAAATGGTGATGGCGGTGGTGGTGGTGGTGGTTAGTGGAGGGGTCAGACTCCCTCCTGACTGATCTGCTTTCTTAGGTTCATCATCTCTGATCTCCATCAGGTCCGTAGCATCAAAATATTGTGATGTGTCCAAAGTATGGAGACAAAGATAAGGGAACCCAAAGGGATGCAAGTCTGCTGCCGCAAAAGATATGTTATAAACATAGTTCCTGACAAGGGAAACTATGAATTGGCAAGATCTTGCAGTAGCATTATAATTGGCGTACGCCATGTGCAGCAAGTATGGGCTTTGATACCTAGTCAGGACAGGAACTTGGAACTCAATTGCCTTGAAAAAGGGCTGGGCCTGCTGGTACCAGGTCTGCATCTTGGCAATATCCAGGTTGCACATCTGAATGTTGATCTTATTTGCATCCGGGTCGTCGGAACTGGAACTCTGGTGGGAAGACATGGTAAAAAATTGGAAAAAACAATGTTTTGAAAAAAATGCGTCGGTTGAGATTTGAGACAAAGATAAGGGTGGCTTCGGCTTGGTTGAGATGTGATGGGTGTGTGTCTTCCATAAATGGAAAATTGACTTTGTTGGACCAATCAGCCCAGCAGTGAAACACACCCAAGCCTGTTATATCCTAATAGCCATAAATTACGCCACTAAATGGGTTGAGGTTCGGGCAACAAAGGACGCCAATGCAAAGACTGTAGCGCGTTTTCTTTATGAAAATATTATTACACGTTTTGGCTGTCCTATTGAGCTAGTTAGTGATCACGACACACACTTTTTAAATGTTGTCATTGATAATTTGTTGCGCCATCACTTTGTAATTCACCGAAAGAGTACACCATATTATCCTAGATGTAATGGCCAGACCGAATCAACTAACAAGATGATATGTAGATATTGACAAAGATAGTTGAAACCAGTCATTCTGATTGGGAGACAAAACTCTTCTCAGCTATCTGGGCTTACCGCACTACTTTGAAGAAAGTCATTAGGTGGGTTACCCCATTCCATCTAGTGTATGGTCAAGAGCGGTAATGCTTGTAGAATTTTTAGTACATTCTCTAGGAGCCATGGAAGTCTTTTCTACAAATCTCTGTGAGAAAGCTACAATTGAACAACAAGTCAAAACCAGGCTATTTATGCTAGCCCAGTTATGTGAGACAAGACTCATATCTTACCACGCACAACTAGTTAACAAATGACACCTAAAGGCCTGGCATGACCGTCACTTACACAACAAGGATTTACACTAGACATTGTCGTCAACGGTGGTCGTCTACGGCGATATTACGAGGAGTTATTTTTTGTTGACCCCATTTAACCCTAATTCCCTGCTATATATTTTACATTTTTTCTTCTTGCTTCGTTATTGTCTTTTGGCAAGCCTATTTTTGTATCCTTTCTTGTTTAATAATTCATGCCTGTATATATTTACTTTACGTGCATCTTCTTTTTCTATAAATACACATTTGTCATGCGTGTTCTAGGTCAACAAATGATAGACTACATCACAAGGACAAAATTTGCCACACTTTCAGCTTACCTCATTTCTGTTTGAATGATATCTCAGTATTTTCAATTATAGTATACATCTAGTCACTAGGATACTTCTTTTCAATAAGAACTTCTAATTTGAGCCACAATCATATTTTCTCACCTGGAGTTCTTCACTTGCATCATACAGCTCCATTCCTCTATAAAAGACTTCTGTTAAATCTCAACCGAAGGCCACAACTCAAATCTCAACCAGAGGCCACAACTCAAATCTCAACCAAAGCACTCCATTCAGATCTCAACCGGAGCACTTCTGTCCGCTCTCAACCGGAGCACTTCACTTAGATCTCAACCGGAGCACTTCTGTCCGATCTCGACCGGAGCACTTCACTCAAATCTCGACTAGAGCACTTCTGTCCGATCTCAACCGAAACCACCCAGTCAAATCTCAACCAGAGCATTCCATTCAGATCTCGACCAAGCACACTCCTTCAGATCTCAACCGAGCGCACCTTGTCAGATCTTGATCAGAGCCACTCGTCAAGATCTCGACTGTCGATTTTTTGAAATGTACTTCAAGAGCCATCATGTCAACAAGAAGACGACGTCAATAAATACCTTTACAATGATGCCATTCGCACCTCAGCACAATGCGAATTCTGGAGTTCTTGCGATTGTCTGTTAGCGATTTTTTTGTTTTTGTGTTCGATTCTGGTGCTCTTATGTTACATGCATTTATTCTTGGCTACACTCCACCTCCACCGACTATCCACCATCATGGTTTGATCACTATTCAGAGTGCCATCACCAATCCTTCAAAACCTAACATCGCCTGTAGACGACGCATCAGCTTGAAATGTTTCGCACGTTTGAGGGGTAGTGTCACGCGAGCATACATCACGCTCCCGTTACACTATTGAGAACAAAATCATCAACATCAAACACTCCATTTTTTTCCAGTTCCTTCACCACCTCCACAACTCCATTTCCACAACTAGCCATCTTCCCAACATCTCCATCCTTGACCGCCATCTAAACATCTTCTTCTTTTGGACATTATACCTTAAATTTTTATCGCTTATGCAGAACATTATTTGCAAAAGCTCCATTTAAGGTAGATGGAGAGACCATCTCTGGTGGATAGTCTTCTGTGGAATTCGGATCGTAAGGACGATCCATAGCAAATCTAGAGTACCTTAGGATTGGGTAAGTAGGCCTCTTGGACTCTTTGGTAACTTGGCTGTTTATTTATTTATTTTTGGCTATTAGATGTTGAAATATGAACAACTATATATACTAAACAATCAGGTCATCAAAAGTGTCATCCAGTTGGCTGTGATGTGCTGGCATCCATCCAGTTAGGACTTCTCAGAAACTACTTGCTTATGTATCAATGCAAGTCGATGGCTTTGGTCGTAAACAGTCTGTCTGCAAAAATGAACGTAAACTGTCACTTTGCAGAAATGAACGTAAATTGTCACATGCAAAAAATGCGACATTTTGCAGAAATGAACACAAACTACCACAGGCAAAAAATGCGACAGTTGACATTTTGCGACAAATACGATAGTGAGAGAAATTTCTGACAGGCGAAAAAGCTGACACTGTGAGCCATTTTCGAGTAGTTATGCAGACTGTGTAAAAACACGAAGAAAACTACAAGTCTAGATAAAAGTTGGATGAAGATTAAAACGTTGATTAGTCGATTAGTAGGAGAATAATCCAACACCCCAGTCATAGTGGAGAGAGTCACAAAGGGTGATCAGTCCTTTGGTTTCTTCTCCAAATCTTTATAGACTCGATTGGGCCTTCTTTATAGACTTTGGAAAAAGTCTTCTTTAGGTCCCATCTTGTTAAAATCCTGTTAGGATCTAGTGCAGTATGCAGATCACATAATCAATCACCATAGACACTCCTCCCAAGCTCTAAAAGATGGCACAACAAAAGCTTAATAGATTACAAAGAAACATTGTACATATAGAGTATTCACAAACTGCATGAAAAGACAAGTGTCCTAAAATTGGCCTACCACCTGTCAAACTAAGGTCGGGCCCAATATGGCCAAATTCGACCGACAAACTCAAGACATGCCCATGAGTATAGCAAGTACTGTATGTAACTCTGTACAGGCTAATTTTTTCTACGTGTGGCTCCCCGGCTAACCCAAGTAGCCGTCTACGGGATCAGTGCCTGCCTGATATGACAATAGTGGATCACGTCCCTATAACAACCAAAAATTGTAAATCCTAATTAACTGAAGATATGTACAACTAATTACAATACTGCATTTCGAGCTTATAATAAAAATATATCAGACCAAATCTGATTCTTAACACTCTCCCTTAAGCTCAAATGCAGTAGGAGTAAAGAAATATATTGCAGCAGCGTTTGGAATGTCCAAAAGATGTTATGCATATCCCTGCTACCTTGTACTTGACTCACACTCAAGCACACCATCAAACCACCAGGTTTGGCACACAAAGTTTCATGTAAACACAATGCTCATATAGAGAGTCTACCACACTCTCGATCAACTGACTCATCCCCAATCCAACTTGACCACAAGTGGACCACATGAGCAACATGGCTCAAACTGAGAAAATCCCACTGCCACCATGAGACTTACATCCTCCATCTAGCTAGGCTGACATCCTATCAGACACTTACAAGCACAAACATGTAAAGCTTACATTAATGAGCGACTGAGGCTCAACCTGAGGAAATCTTACTGCCACCATAAGATTACACCCTCACCGGATAAACAGCTAGTAGACATAACGACAAGTCAATGAGCATAAATGACTACTTTGTTTCATACGTAGCAAATGCACAACCACATACAACTCCGACTCAGATCTAGACTCTGGTGATAAGGCAACATGCAAGCTCACACACACTCATGCAAACCAGCACAAATGATAAAGCGTCAAATACATGACCATGGCCTACACAAACTGTGGTATCCTGTCGTACCAACACCTGTGCCACCTGTAGATCTGCTGCTACACCACTGGTCACCAAATCAGATCCTCTTGATCATGGCCTGCACCTGTAACCAAGATGCCCTCATGTCCAAGCATATCACATAGATGTCCTCATACATCATCCAAGATCAACCATCTCAAACCAATGAGAGCTCCAAGCCTCATCCCTGATGTATCTCCCACTAATGATGGACTATGTTCACCATTTGGACACCATAGGGCCAAATTTGGGACAATTTTTGGCTGGTGAAAACTGCTACAGGGCGGTACAATGAGGCATAATCACTTTGTAATCAAAGTCAGTTTGAGAAAAATCCCACTTTATTAATACATTTGAGAAGGTTACATTTCAAGTGTGTGACCGACCTTAGTCTTTGGGGCACTGGCATGTCAAGGCGGACGCCATGACAACATTCCAGCAAGGGAGGTTGAGACTTGGTTGGAGCTTGCCCTGAGTCACAACCCGCACTCCCCTATAGTATTGGTGGGATTCGCCACCTCCCCTCATACGAAGTAGCTTATAGTAGTCCAGGGTTCACCTACTTGCAATGAAGGATATACTTCAACATGCTTCGCTTAATTGATAAGACAAAAGGTGCAAATCTTCTTGTTTAGTTGGTGAAATAGTAACAACAAAACCAAACCTCTCTATTTGAGCATTAATGTTTCCTTCTTTACAACCCAATCTACTCCACAACAGTGAGCACAATGATTGTGACTATTTGAAGACACGATTCTTCAACAAACACTTTTTATAGAGTCTCATTTCAAGTATTGCTATCGGTGCCAAAGTCTTGCTACTTTTCAAAAACCTTCAAGATCCAATTTTCAATCATGATAAACTTGAACAGCCTCTTTTGAATTCTTAATGTGCAAATACTTTACATGAGAGGTATGTTCCTACCCACAACCTAGCTTCATATTTATCTTTCACTTGTTATCTTGATGCACTACCATCCATTGATTTGCATGCTAATTAAATATGTTTATCCTTATTGCTAATTTCAAACAACCATACAAGCATACTATGGGTTTTGGAAAGTGTCAATCATCAATACATCCATCTGAGCACTACATTAGCAATTCCTTGATGTGATACATCCATCATGTCATGACCTTGGCTCAAACATTTTGAATTTCAAAATCCTCTGTGAAGAATCGTTAGAAAAGTTTTAGTGTGTCCTTCCTTGAATAACATGTAGCCCTCTCGCTAAGAAATTACTAAATATGGGTAGTAATGATACATAAACTTTTGGACATGAATTTTTTGAGGGATTCATGACAATTTTCATGGGTGGTTAGTTTACTTAGGTACATAAAATTCTATTTAATTTTTTCAAGGGGTAAATTTTAGATAGTTCTTTATGTTGTCGAAGTTGATCCTTAGTTTGAGACACCACAAAACTCTCGGGTGACATAACCAACTATGATTGCTTGACCTCATGCAAACCTCATGCAACGGTAATGGATGCTTGACTAGGATTTCTAGCTCTCAAGCGCACCACCACCTATGGATTATTGTTATGCATACCACTACCATGATAATTGCCCCATCTTGGGCAACTGCGCTTGGGTCTACATGTCTCAAACCAAAGGCACACCTCATGTCCAAGTGTGTCAACAAACCAAGAAAGGACCTTAGGTGAGAAACTTCCCTGTATGTTTCATGCCAATTGATGCTTGTTTTTTCTGTACTATGGTCATGTCTGAAATAGAGCAAATGTTTTGTGCTTACTAAAACTTGACCAAGGAAAATTGAATCTGTTTCATTTTTTTGAGTGTTAGTTCCTTCGCACCCACAAAAATTGGCGAGGTAAATTTGAAATCGGCAAATTGCTTGTTAGACTTTGTTGATTCTTTGGAACCATCTCAAGGTTCAAAGCTTGGATGCGGGTGGCACTAAATGCCAACCCTGAGGTGGAGCTAAAATGCCAACTTGAGGCGGATTATCATAGTAATGGGAATGGATGTTTATACCACCCCTAAATGCCAAGACTCCCCCCCCTCCTTAGGTTATCTACCAGTGGCTCTAGACAGTCGGCTACGGCTTCCAAATCAACCTACTGGATGCACTTCCAGAACACTTAGTAGTACTGATGAGATTCTTCCTCGTGTTTAGGCGAATTAGAGGCTTCCAAGTGGCAGATGGACACGTGATGTGCATCCAAATGGGCGGGCTTTTAAATCGTCGTGTCCTTAAGCCCTTGGTGGGTGGGGGGAGAGAGAGAGAGAGAGAGAGAGAGAGAGAGAGAGAGAGAGAGAGAGAGAGAGAGAGAGAGAGAGAGAGAGAGAGAGAGAGAGAGAGAGAGAGAGAGAGAGAGAGAGAGAGAGAGAGAGATGGAAGAATTTCTTGCGTGTGTGGTGGCTAGATCTACTTACGAGTGTAGTATAGGGATGTAGAGATTCGTCCACTTTTTAAGTTTCTACAACAAGCTTCAACGAAAATACGGAAAGAATCAACATGAATGAGAGCACTAAGGCTTACCCAACTAGTGCTCGAAATGGAAACACTACAACAATAAAATTCCTTGCTAAGGCAAACCCAACTAACAAGATTGCTAAATCCTATATAACACCCAAAGGGAGATGATAAAAATTGCGGCTAAACTAAGAAATAAACAGTTAAAACCATGCCACAATTAAAGTTCAATGAAATGAAACAAGAGGAGGCCCGAGCACCTTCCCTCAAGCTATGCACCTTCCAATGGAAACACAATGAAATGCAAGAATATCACAATAGTAATTTTGCCTTAATCACAAAGTGTTGTTTACAATGCAAATACCTCTCCTTTTATGGCAAGGAGGGCCTTCCATAAGTGTCTACTAACTTATGGGACTAATCTGTTTCTAGCCTTTCTAGAACTTCTAACTTAAGATTTAGAACTTCATAGTTTCTTAACTTAGGAAAACTTAAGATTAAATATTTCTAATCTCAAGCTTCCTAAGTCTAAGTTCTAAGTCTAAGTTTAAGCTATTTTATTATTATTTAAGCTTCTATTCATGGACTTACAAAACACATGCCATGATTGAAGTTTATTGACAATTACTCATACGTGGACTTACAAAACTTTTTTATTTTCTCTGTGTTAGCACAGTTGCTAACATTATCTCCCTCCTTATTGGATTGGTGGTCCCACACCAATCGACGCCTTTTCGTCCTAGATCTTTTGTGCTTCTTGGAGGCGAGACTGTTGGTGTCGGGAGTGGTAGATTGTCGTGCCGATGCCCTCAATTATTTGCCACCGTAATTTGTTTAGGAAGGGAATGGGTTTGTAATAATGGAGCATACCCTGTAGAAA
Source organism: Diphasiastrum complanatum (assembly GCA_029204225.1). NCBI lineage: Eukaryota > Viridiplantae > Streptophyta > Lycopodiopsida > Lycopodiales > Lycopodiaceae > Diphasiastrum > Diphasiastrum complanatum. The sequence continues at coordinate 64,161,345 of CM055097.1, forward strand.
GTTATGGGTTTTTCCATAGCTCCACCATATCAACGTGCAGGACGGAAGTGAGTGCGGCGTGATAATAGAGCCTTGCTACGTTGATATGGTCGTCTTGTGTTCGCAAGAGTTTATTGATATCAAGGGCGATTTGGGGTAACCCTCGATCCCAAAAACCTCTGAGTTCTGTCAGAAATGCCACCAGGCCGCAATTATCCGCAAAATATCTGACATCGTGATCAAGATTGCCATGGTGCTTCTGGTAGAATACTCGGCAGTTGGTGACCATGTCTTTGGCTAAGTTGCTGGTATCTACGCCTGTGAGCTTAGGCCAAAAGATTTTGTTCTTGGCCTTGGTGGCAGGAAACGGTTTTCACCTCGCTACTGGATAGTAATAAGGATTTGTGCGCATGTAGGAGGGAGCTTCGATATACCGTGCCATTGAGGTCTTACTTTGCAGGAAGAGCTGATGACGTCAGAGAGGTTGTGACTCAAGAGAAAATTGTCATGGAATGAAGGGGGGGTTAGTGGTGTTGAGAGGATTAGAAGCGGTGGAAGGAAAAAGATAATGTTGGGAGCTGGTACCCTTAAAGCCTGACGGATTGGTTGGTGTTTGAGATCCTTGCCCCAGAGGTTGGCCTTGAAATGCGGAGCCTTGAATTGCAGGAGGAGGCTGTTGGAATCTTGCTCCATCTCCACCATTTGGTCCATCAAAGTGGTGCCCCGAATCATGGAATTGGACATGCTCTGCATGAACCGACGGTGTTGACTGGACAACGGCCTTTAAGCATTCTTCCATGGTGGCTATGTGCTAGTTTAGGGCCTCGACGAAAGCAATGTATAATTGTTGTAATTTTGAGTGCTGCTCCATCGTGGCTTTCAGCTTTTGGGCCAGCGTTTGATAGGCCACCACTGGAATGGCAATTCCCTTAGGGATAGCTGGTGGTGTGAAGTCGTTGAAGTCCACCAATTCCAACTGTTCCTTCATAGCGGAACGTGCTGCTTGTGCATCTACTACAGCCTCATCCTTTTCGGCTTTGAGAGTATCGATGGTTTGCTGCATGTTGGATACCTTCAGTTGGAGCTGACTCTGGAGGTGGAGTAGCATCTGCTGCTGTTGTTGATTGTAATTCATGAGGTTCTGGATCTGTAGCTGTTGTTGTTTGTTTTTCTCCTCCAGCCTTGCTTTTTCTTTTCAAAGGTCTGCCATAGCACCATCGTCGAATTGCCACATAGTATACTGTCCCCCTAGGGTGTCGAATAGATTGTATTGGAGCTCATTCACCAACCATACCGCTTTTTGGGCTGCAAGGGGTAACTGCTCCCAAGGACCAATGTCAGGGAGGGTGCGTGTGTAGTTAGGATATGGCATTGGGTTAAAGGGTAGAAAATCAGGAGCAGGGCTAGACGAAGGTGTATGAAAAGCAAGTGGAGGTGATTGTGGATTGAGGGGTACAAGAGGTGAGGAGATACTGCGTGGCGGAGATGTTTGGATTGAGTTAGTGGTGACAGTGGCTGATGGAAGTGCGCTTAGTAATTGTAATGCAAAATCATCTACGTTGACTGTGGAGTCAAGTAGGGTGGAGATTTGTATAGGTGAGGGCTTTTGTGGAAGTGTGGAAGTGAAGCCCATGTTGAGGGTTAGTGAGGGTGTGGAGGTGGCAGTAAATGGTGGGGGTGGTGGTGGGAGTGCGAGAGCAAGTGATGGAGAGGAGATTGCCTGTGTGGACGAAATCATGCCCATAGGATTAGAGATGGAAGTGCCTGCCATCTTGGAGCTGCCTGCTATTGCCGCTACTGCTTGTTTGCGTTGCTGGGCCTGGTGAAATAAGGCCGCCTGCTGCTCTAGGACCTCCTTTGGGACCTGATATGGTTTAAGGCTCCCTCCGGATTCAGCATATTCCACCCCGATGTCGCTGGATAGAATGTCATGAGGGACATCGGCTTCTGTGCTGATCGCCTTCCCTTTTTGCTTCTTAGTAGGTGGGGTTGGTGAGACCGGTTCTGTTGTCGGTTGGGGGGTGGCTCGCTTTTTTGTGCTTGGATAGAGATCATCCAGCTCCTTGATGGCCGCAGCCGCCCGAGACCCCAACTGTTTGGTGACCAACATGTGGAGAAGATACTCATTTGGTAGTTGGTTTTTTTGGCTTTGAGAGCTTCGCCCAGCTTCTCTGCTACCTTCTCAGCCCACTTGTAATTTTGAGTGGGATCGTCCATGGTGAGGGTCAAAGAAAAGAGGTCACTCAGTGGTATGCGATCCATCTTGGTGGTATGCACTTCGACCATGGTGACGAGGATTTCGGAGGCGGCCCGTAGATGGGAATCTGTGATGAGGCAGATGGGGATCCCGTCGTTGGTTTGGGCAATGGTTTTGTCATCCTCTGTCAGAAACTTTGTGAAGTACTTGGCATCATAGCTGGTGCCCTTGCCATGGATTGTCTCTCTGAGATTAGGGAAGCCAATACTCTGGAGACAACTTTACTCAGAAATCGTCCTCAATGTCTACAATTTGGTAATGATGATCACGAATTTTGAGACAGCATTTTGAGGGTCCGCGAATTCTTGTAAGTGAATTTTTTTATGCCAAAAGAGAAAAATTGACTGATAGTGCCAAACTGCGTCTGATCAGAATTTGCAGACATGACAAAAAAATCGTGGCAGTCATTTTGAGCTCCAGTGATTTGTTTGCGAATTCTGATGATGGATATTTGATGAATAAAACTACATTTTTTCTATATTTAGACATTGTTTTATCTGAGACAGAATTTGCGGAGGCCAAAAATGAATCGTGCTCTGTGAAAATGGGGTCAGGCGAATTCTATCTGAGATGTGATGAAATTTTTTTGTCTGAAACTAATGACTTTTGTGGTTTTCTCAGAGAAGACTAATGGTATACATGATCTGGTAGTATTTGGATGGTTTGAACAAGAAAGCACAGCAACAATGTTGTCGAAATGGCATGCAGACAATTAAAAAGGAAGAAAAAACAGTAGGAAAGAAAACAACTAATACATGTCAAGATAAAAACAAGGTTCATTGTACTTTCTCAGTCGGCTCCCATTGACCATAGTGTCGAGGATATCACCTTGAAGGGTTTGGAGTTGTACATATCCAGAGGCAAAAAAAAATTTAATGACGTAAGGTCCTTGGCCAGAAAATTTCAGTTTGCCTTTGAAGGCTTTGGCCTGGTATAGCAGGACCTTATCTCCAACTTGGAAGTCTCAAAGTTTCAATGACATGCTTTTTGTCATCGTTTGTGGACTTGTTGAGCATGGATGCTGATCCGTCGTGTTTCACAGAGTTGCTCCACATGGAATAAGCTGTTTGCTTGATTCTGGTGAGTATCAAGCTCAAGGTTATAGGCTACTCGAAGGGAGGGGATATGGAATTCCACAAGCATAACAGCTTTTTGGCCATATGTGAGCTAGAAAGGGGTTAAGCCTGTAGCTCGCTTCAGGGTGGTGCGATAAGCCCAGAGAGTAGCATGGAGTTTGAGTTTCCAATCAGATCGGCTGGATTCGACGATTTTGGTGAGAATTCCACATAGGATTTTATTGGTGGATTCTTGCTGGCGTGGATAGTATGGAGAACTTTTGCGATGTACCACAAAAAATTTGGAGAGAAGATCTACTATGACAGAGTTAAGAAAATGTGTACCCCTATCACTAATAAGCTCTAGAGGACATTCGAAATGAACTATAACATGTTCATAGAGAAATTTGGCGGTAGAACGAGTGTCAGCATTGCGAACAACACTTGCTTCAGCCCATTTGGTGCAATACTCCGTAGCTACTATGATGTAACGAGATTGTGTGTCGAGCAGCAGGACTAATAGGTCCGACCTAATCAATTTTTCATTTCTGGAAAGCTTGATCAGTGGGTACGGGGTGTAAAGGCATGTAGTCTGTTTTTTAAAAGCGTTTTGTGCATTGGCAGACATCACAAGCCTTAGTGTAATCGTGTGTACCCCTTGAAGAGTGTTGGCCACCAAAAACTAGCCAAGAGGATTTTCTTAGCAGTTGTTTATGGCCTGCACCAATACTTTCATGAGTGACAGAAATTACAGAGGGTATTTCACCTTCAATAAGACATCGTTAGATGATTCCATCTAACCCTTGCTTGTAGAGTTGTCCTACAATTAACGTATAAGATTTAGTTTCGAGGACCAACGCACATTGTTCAGGTTTAGTAAAGGAAAGATTCATCTGTCCTGAAGTTAAATATTCTGTAATTTCCTTAGCCCATACAGGTGTAGAGTCAACTTGGAAAAGGATTGCATCTGGTAAATCATCGTTGATGTCTTGATCAGGGGTAGGAAGGTTAGGGATTTGGGATAGATGGTTTGCTAGAAAATGCTGAACTCCCTTACGAACCACGATCCTAAACTCAAATTCTCGCAGTAATAGGATCCATATAGTAATACGGCCTGTGGTGCAGGTCTTCTTGATGAGATACAACAGTGCTTGATGATAAGTGAAGAATGCAAAGACTTTTCCTAGAAGATAATGGCGAAACTTCTGAACCGCATATACCATTGCCAAGGCTTCACATTTGGTAGTGGTATAATTGACTTCACCACACCAGGTATCAGTTGTCGACTAAGAAAACGGATTGGGTAGCTCTTTTTGAATTCTCCCGGTTGGGCGAGCACTGCTCCAATGACATACTTGGATGCATCGGTATGCACATGGAATTCTTTAGAATGATCAAGAGCCTTCTTTGAGTTGATTAAAGACGACGCGTTGTTCATCCGTCCATTTGGGAACTACAACTACTTTGTAGATTAAGCATGCTTTGTTAGCGAAATCGAAAACAAAGCACCGATAGTAGTTGGAGTGGCCAAGGAAGGAGTAAACTTCACGTATCGTACATGGTTTCGGTAGATTTGAATGATAAGGATCTTTTCAGGGTCAGTGACAATGCCATTTTGTGAGATAATATGTCCTAGCACAATACCATGTGTTACCTAAATCTGGCATTTTTCAGGATTAAGAGAGATGCCGAAGCGTTGACTTTGGATAAAAATATTTTCGAGCACAGACAGATGGCGTGTTTTTTCGAAATGTGCTCCTAAATCGTCCAAGTAAACTTCTAAGGTATCGCCCATCTGTTGAGAAAAGGCCGCTTGCATAACACATTGGAAGGTGCTAGGAGCATTGCAGAGACCAAAGGGCATGACTTTCCAGCAGAAGGTTCCCCATTTTGTGGCAAAAGCGATTTTATGTTGATCTTCTTCAACGATTTGGATCATATTGTATCCGCTAAAGCCATCTAAGAAGGAGTAAGCCTCATCTCCTGCTAGATTTTCTAAGATAGATTCTCCGAAAGGTAATGGAAAATGATCATGTTCAATGACGGCGTTAAGTTTCTTAAAATTGACACAGATTCGGAGTTTTCCATTTTTCTTGGAGACGATGACAATTGGGGAGACCCACTCAGTATGCTCAATTTCATAGATAAATCCTGCATCTAAGAGGCGTTGTAATTCTTCTTTGATCTTGGCCTTATAGATGGGATTGCATCTGTATAAACGACTAGCAGTTGGCCTTGCACCCGGTTTAAGCGGGATACGATGCACAACTACTTGGGGTGAGACGCCTTTCATGTCTTTATAGGTCCAGGCAAAGACATGTCGATATTTTTGTAGGAGCTTTTCAAGCCATCTGCGTTGTTCGCGATTGAGATGAGCTCCGACGTGGACAAGATATTCGTTGGTTTCATTTGGCTCACTCAGAGAAAGGGTTATGGTTTGTGTAGGGCCTTCGTAGGGTGAATTACCAATTGGCTCACGTTGAGCTTGGGGTAATTGGATTGTGACATCCTTGATCGTATAGTCCTTAAAGTATGCAGGAACATCATGGGCTGGAGATTCGAGGGGGGCCTTGCCTTTCTCTTGTCGGGATGGTGATTGGAAATGTTCAGGGGTTGGTGTAGGAATAGAGGCAATCTCAAGAACTTCCCTAACAATGGTGAGGTCACCCGACGGTTGAATTTGAAGTGGCTTTTTCATTTTCTCTTTCATAGTATGGCCACGTGGTTGAGGCTTTAGTGGTGGAGAGGTGTGTGGATGAGGGACGGTTGGTATGTCATGGAGGATCTCATCATCAATCAGTGCAAGATAGTCTCCTCCTCATGGAGATCCCATGGATAGTGTGGGCGTTTGGGACGGTAGAATTTTGTCTCAGGCTTTTCAATTGCAACCTTGGCAACTGGTTCCACCTTGGAAGCATGTTGCGGATAGGTCCTATGTGGGAGTGCCTCCATATAGTTGAGGATTTGAATATCAGAAATGTTCATATCTTTTGGACAATTCTGAATTCGTAAGACATTCTGGTCATCAATGACTAAATCGTCTGATTCATTAGTAGGTAGCCATGCAACATTTAGCAGTTTATCATGGTGTGGAAGAATATCAATAAAATTGATATTGATGATAGGTGTATCCAGATCAGGTAATTGGTCGTGATCGATCGGGAGTGGAGAGGTACAATTATCCTGATGCTGAGCACAATAATTGGCATTCACACAATCAATAGTAGCTAGACTGTGACTCCAGTTTATGATATCAGTAGATTTAACATAAGGACCTTTTTCGTGGCTAGACTGGTATGGCTCAAATACTGAGTTGGTGGTTGAGGACCCTTTGTCATGGATGCGTGCAGGTTTGAGTTTACCCGTTGAATCAATGGTGACAGAACTGTCGCGATTTTCAAAAGTAACTCGGCCTTTGCTCTAGTCATGAACGACTCTTGAATTGGTGAGCCACAGATGATTAAGTAGTAATTCACAAGAATAGGCATTATTGGGAATATCAGTATGTTCCTACCCACAACCTAGCTTCATATTTATCTTTCACTTGTTATATTGTGTTGATGCACTACCATCCATTGATTTGCATGCTAATTAAATATGTGATTACCTTATTGTTAACTTCAAACAACCATACAAGCATCCTATGGGTACTGGTGGAAAGTGTCAATCATCAATACAACCATCCGAGCAGTATATTAGCAATTCCTTGATGTGATACGCCCATCATGTCATGACCTTGACTCAAACATTTTGAATTTCAAAATCCTTTGTCAAGAATCGTTAGAAGAATTTTAGTGTATGCTTACTTGAATAACATGGTAGTCGTTTAGAATAAGACTTTATGGAATTCAAAGAGGAACCCAACACATTCATAAAGTCCCTCTCGCTAAGAAATTACTAAATATGGGTAGTAATGATACATAAACTTTTGGACATGACTTTTTTGAGGGATTCATGACAATTTTCATGAGTAGATAATTTACTTAGGTACATACAATTCTATTTAATTTTTTCTAGGAGTTGTGGAAGTCAACCCTTGGTTTGAGACACCACGAAACTCTCGGGTGAGAGAGCACATAACCAACTACGATTTCTTTGTAGCGGCATGGCAAACCTCATGCAACGGAGATGGATGCTTGACTAGGGTTTGTAGCTCTCAAGCGCACCACCATCGATGGATTATTGTGGGGCATAATACTTCCATGGTAATTGTCCCATCTTGGGCTATTGCTCTTGGGTCTACGTGTCTCAAACCAAGGCACCCCTCATGTCCAAGTGTGTCAACAAACCAAGAAAGGACCTTAGGTGGGAAACTTCCCTGTACGCTTCATGCCAATTGATGCTTGTTTCTTCTGTACTATGGTCACGTATGACATAGAGCAAATGTTTTGTGCTTGCTAAAACTTGACCAAGGGAAATTGAATCTTTTTCATTTTTTAGAGGGTCACTTCCTTCACGCCCACAAAAATTGGCGAGGTAAATTTGAAATCGGCAGGTTGTTTGTTAGACTTTGTTGATTCTTTGGACCATCTCAAGGTTGGAAGCGATGCGGGTGGCACTAAATGCCAACCCTGAGGTGGAGCTAAATGCCAACTTGAGGCGGGTTATCATACACCACCCTATATGCCAAGACTACCCCCCCCCCCTCCTTGTGTTATCTGCCGGCGGCTCCAGACAGTCGGCTGGGGCCGGCTTCCAAGTCAACGTATTGGATGCGCTTCCAGGACACTTAGCAGCACGGGTGAGATTCTGCCACGTGGTGGTAAGCGAATTAGACGCCTCCAAGTGGCAGATGGACGCGTGGCGTGCATCCGAATGGGCGGGCTTTTAAGTCGTCGTGTCCTTAAGCCCTTGTTGTGGGGGGAAGAGAAGGAAGAAGAGAGAAAAGAGAGAGAGAGAGAGAGAGAGAGAGAGAGAGAGATGGCGAAGGGAGGAGAGGAGAGGAGAGGGAGAGCGAGCCTGTGTTGATGCTGCTGCAGTAGAGCAGATCGATCAGAGTGTAGGTGCCATGGTCGTCTGCCTTTGAGCGGCGGATCTGAAGCTTCCGATTCACATTTTCTTGCTCATTCATCCTTATCAGTATTGATTTTTGTCTCTGTTTGGATCATGCAGGGTTTCCTATAGCCTTTTTGCTTTTGTGCCAGAGCCTCCGATCCCCTGTGTTGGTAGATCTTTGCAATGGCTAGCGCCTGCCAGATTTCGAACCGGAGCTTCGGTAGCCGGCTGCGTGCTGCTTTTGGAGCACTTTTGTTGATCGCAGTTTTGGAGCTGGCTCGTCCCTGCTCTGCTGAGATCAAGCACACATCCTTCAAGTCAGATACGCGATCCCTGATCGTTTTTGACAAATTTGGGTTCGAAATTGGGGGAATTGTGGAGCTCACAGTTTCGGCTCTGCAAGTAGAGCCTACGGAAGATGGCGTGCAGATAAATCCGTCAATGATGGGGTTCTTTATCAGCATGGATGAAGTTCTGCTTAGGGTTCTGATGGAGTTAGATGAAGATCCTTCGCAATGTATTTTGCAAAATCCTTCGCTTAAGGTGCTGGTTCTGTTGCGGGAATTTTTGGAAGCAGGAAGCTACAATAACTCCTACCCTGTTCCTGAAACCAATGAATACGCCCTCTACTTTGTGAATTGCCAAAGCAGCACGCAGGTTAGCATGACTGTCAGAACTGCCATGTATAATCTGGAGGGGAAAAATAAAGCTAAGGATTTCCTGCCGGTTGGTCAGACGCAGCTGCCAAGGCTCTACTTCACTTTCCTTCTGGCATACATAGCGTTAGGAGCTTTATGGATCTATGTCTGCGTTAAGCGTAAAGAAGTAGTACATAGGATTCATATACTCATGGGAGTGCTGGTATTTCTCAAGGCTTTGAACCTCCTGGCTGAAGCGGAAGATAAATTATACATAAAGAGGACGGGAAGCGCACATGGCTGGGACATTGCGTTCTATATTTTTGGATTCTTCAAGGGAATAATGTTGTTTACTGTGATAGTTTTGATAGGCACAGGCTGGTCGTTTCTGAAGCCTTTTCTCCAGGGCAAGGAGAAGAAGATTCTCATGATTGTGATTCCGCTGCAGGTTCTTGCTAACATCGCCAATGTTGTGACTGAAGAGAAAGGGCCATCAACAAAAGACTTCTTCACATGGAAGCAGCTGTTTCTGCTTGTGGACATCATTTGCTGTTGTGCAGTTCTGTTTCCAACAGTCTGGTCTATCAAGCATTTGAGAGAGGCTGCTCATACGGATGGCAAAGCAGCCAAGATCCTTGTCAAACTTACTCTTTTCAGACAGTACTACATTGTGGTTGTTAGTTACATTTACTTTACTAGGATAATTGTGTTTGCCTTCAGCACCGTCACCGCTTATCGTTACAAATGGGTCACTGAGTTCAGCTCTGAGCTAGCAACCATTGCATTCTACATCTTCACGGGTTACAAATTTAGGCCAGTGCCACATAATCCTTATTTCGTGCTCGAAAATGATGAGGAAGATGAAGCAGCAGCGCAAGAAGCATCGAAGGATGACGAATTTGAGCTTTGATTGCGTCAGTCTTCAAAATTTGTGCTTCTCTAATGGGTCCATTTGCTGAAAGATGAAGAATTGAGTGTTATCTTTCAGCAATTGAAAACGGTAAGTGCTTGTTTTAGTCTATAAAACAGTGCAAATCCCTAGAGATACCTGTCTATCTACATATGTTTCATAGTGAACCTTTAAAGTGTGGTGGCTAGGAAGGTTTCTGAGGAGGACTTTAGCTCAATTTGTATTATTTCTTTGGAATGGAAATTATTCCTGGATAACATGAGCCAGTGCTGTGGCTAGCTGATGAGATCGTTTTGAAGTAAAAGTAACTCCATGAGGATAAAATCTAGATCTCAGCAGTCATCTGTATTTACTGTTGAATTAATGGTGGAAACTTTGAAATTTGTTGTATAGGAGCTTTGTTGGCATGCCCTTTTTTCTAAGAATCAATATTTTTGGATGAAGGACATTATAATGTTAGACTCATTGCTTGTGATGTTCTTGGATTGCATTGTAAGTACTTAAATTTTTCTATTTTTCTTGTATGAGTATTGCTCTCTACATGTGTAACGAAGCCTCTCTCTTGGTGGTAGATTGGTGAATGTTGCCATCTCCATCCCCAAACTTGTAGAGAAGGAGAAGGCCATTATTGGGGACATGATTATAGAGAGAATGTTCGTCATATTATACTCTTCTAAGCCTACTTTTGAATTGTATTGAACTTTTGATCTTGCTTTACATTTAAATATTTTTCTTGAATGTGATGTCTATTAGCATGATATAATCATTCTTGTGTAGAATCTTGAGTGCTTTAGTCTTCATGCCTCCATTTCAACATGGTATTAGAGCTTTCTATTGGCCTTGCATGCATGTGATGTGTCTTGTAGCTTAGCACAATATTTATAGGGGGTGTTTGTAATTGTCAAGCACATGTGAGCCATCATTCGTTAATAAGACATTTTACTTTGTGCAAAGTAAAGAGGAACCTTTGTGTGAGCATTTGAAAATAACAAGAATCTTTTTTACTTGGAAACAACACTTTTGTTATTTTCAAAGCTAATATTGCTTGATTTTTGTGACTTTTTGTAGCTATTGTTATTGCTACCAAAACTAGATGACTTTTTTAAGTCTCTTCAATGTTAGAATTAAGTGTTGGTTTTTGGGCAAGCACGCCCTTTCTATCATGCTTATGAGGGAGCTACTTTTTTTGTTGAATGAGCAACTTCAATAGTTGTCTACATCAACAAAGTATGGGAAGAATCAACATGCTACTTCACAGTGTATTAATAATGATTTTCCAAGAAGCCTATCACCACCATTCAACTTGTGTGTCAAAGTTTAGCGGGCAATGGGTTAAAATCTCAACAGTAGAAAGTAAGCAAGCACACGACGTGGAAACTAGCCATAAAATCATCCAAAACCAATGGTACATACCACTGATTCGAAACTATAGTAGTGTTTGGGGAGCGTTTGTTGATCTAGTAGCAACAAATATCAGGTGATACAAGAGCCTGGAACTGGCAGAGAACAAAGAAAGTTGCTTCGTCATTTTAACCATTCCCAATGGGAGGTAGAAAACTTCATGGTCACATTTGCTCTGGTATAATGATAGATGTTCTAATAAGATTTTGGTTTTATACTTGATGAAAAGTTGTATAGTGCTTTTGTTAATGTAATTGTCTTGGTTTGTAGTAGTGACCAAACAACTTTATCAATGCACACACTACCTCAATGTTAACCATTGTTTGGCTCAACTTTGGGTCCTTCCTATGTGCTAGTAGATGAGCCGCTTTCTATCTGGAAGTGAGCTTATCGAAATTTGTGGTTATTGTTTTGTCAACATTATTGACATTTACATGGCTAGAAGAAATCCAAATTTCTTGTTGATATTGATCTTGAAGGGAGTGTTTGTTCTAGTACTCATCCTTTGTTAACATCGATGTGTAACAAAAGAATGTTTTGGAAACACGTGAATTGTCCCCCCAGAGCTCGTGGTTTAGATCAACTTTTTTTTGGCATCATTTTGTTGTGCGCATGCAAGTTGTTGGTATTTTTCCAAGCTTGCCAAATATACAAGCATGTACATATTTTGATATCCATAACCAAGGTAGTTGTTGCTTGAAATTAGATAGTTGTTCCAAGCTTGCTTGAGATTTAGGCTATCATTTGGGTTGTATTTCATAGACATTTTTTGCATGCAATTTGTCTCAATCAAGTTGAGTCTACTAGATGTGTCATATTACCTTACATTAGTGTTTAGAAAATCTATGAGTTTATGAGGATGTGTATTTTTCAATGTAGAACATTTTTTACTTCTTGGTTTTTCTAGATATAATTTTTTTGTTTAATGTTCCTTTAGTTATTTGAATCATCACAATTGACTTGATTTTAACAACTTATAATCCATCTCAAGTAGAAGGAAAGTTGTTGGTTTGCATGATATCTATAAACTAAGAGAAAGGTCTTAATATTTGCCATAAGTGATGTGTTTGAAACAACTCTTTTGCACAAGCGTGGCAACTATTTAATTTTTGAATAGGTCAAAAGTCATCCTTTTTTATTATGCTTCATTGAGGTATTGTTTAAGTTGTTTGTGGCAAGCACGATTTCTTTTGATATGCCCTCTCATGCATGATGTTGATACCAAACTTCACAAGGTTGAATTTGGCTTTGAATAATGTGCCATCCTCAACACTATTCTTAAGTATGGACTGCTCAAGCCACTTCAACTTCATGAGTGCACTTACTTTTTGTTAGCATAAAAAAATTGGTTTATTATCATGCTCACTATGATGACCATTTTCACAGGTGTGTTTGGCAATGGGATCCTAGATTGGTCTTCATTATGATCAATTGTAGATTAGCCTATTTGTGTCGTGTGCCCTAGAGGATGTCCTTGTTTTCTCAAGCTTCACGAAGAATATTGTCTATGCATGCAGGTCAGATGATGCATAATAGGAAGCTTGGACCCAAGATTTTGGTTTAAGGTTTGTAAACCTTATAAGCTACTTGTAAATTGGTCATATTTCCTTTGTGGAATCAATAATTGAAGGACTATATTTTGGAGTTTTTAAAAATGGAGTCACCAGATAAATTGTTTGATAAGCAATTTATTGAACTATCAAGCCAATTGAAATCACTTGGTAAAATCAACATTTTTGTCTTGCTCTTATGGTATGTGTCTCATGAACATATAGATGCTACATTTTGAACAATAACAATATCTAATAAAGGACGTTAATGAGAACTTGCATGCTAATTGTAATTGTCTCATGCAATAAGCAGTTTTTTTTAATACTTATGGTATGTAAGTTATGAACACGATAATATGGTATCACTCAAGATTTTAAATAAGGAACAATAATAATAACCAAATAAGAATACTAAAGGACATCAATGAATGGTAGAATCTTACAAGCATTGCAAAATAAGTCACCCCAGAATAGGGCAAAATATAAGCCAATGAATGGATGTCTCTACTTCTTGTTTACACCATATTGGAGATAAATGCCTTGGTCTTGAATGTGGCCTATAAAATTTAAAGTATGAAAAATGATGCAAAATGTCGAAGTGCAAAAATGCAATTTTTGCCAAAATATGTCAATATGTAGCACCATTTACAAATATTAAAATGCTAAGTGTGTGGCTATTTGCATTAATTTAATAACCACAATACGAAGATGTTGCTAGATGATAATGTGATATTATCTACCTATACGAATGGACGAAGAATGTCAAAGGAAAGAACCTTGAGGACAATCATAGACATTGCGTCCCAAAAAAGAAATTGGTGCTCACAAATGTGATATAACACGTCCAAGTTGAATGGACCAAAAGTGTCACAAAGCCATTTGTATGAACATCAAGGCATCCGATAATTTGTGAGGACCAAAAGTGTCACCACACATCTTGAACAATAGCAACACAAGTCCAATAGATAGACCAAAGATGCCAAATAGCACCAATACAATCTAGAATTGCATGATCAGTACCTTTGTCAAGACTACATGTACACCAAGACAATGTTTACTAGAGGAGAGTACTAGTACCGCCATGCTTCCATTGTGCCACTTATTTATATATCTTGAGTCATGATTATGCACCTTTTGTGAGTAATTCTGATGCTTATGTATGGCATCAAAGATTAGGACATTTAAACATGAGGTCTATCTTGTATCTGCATCATAATAACATGGTCAAGGATATGAGTATTAATGTTGTTTCCAGCAGAAATTAGACTGCCTATGAAATGTGCTTACTAGGAAAACAACCTAGAACAAGATTTCCTAAAGAACAAGCCAAAAGAGCCAAGTCTATTTTTGAATTAATCCATAGTGATTTATGTGGTCCTATGAGCGTGCCCTCTTTGGGTCAGGCCTTACATTTCATCACTTTTATTGCTGACCTCTCCAGATTTACTAGAACTATGTTCATAAAGAACAAGTCTGAGGCATTCAACTGTTTCAGAGAATTCAAGCAGTTTGCTGAGTCTCAAACTGGTCAGAAGATCAAGACCCTGCGGTCTGATTTAGGGGGAGAGTACATGTCTAATGAAATGGTGGACTACATCTCATCACGTGGCGTGCACCATCAGTTCACTGCCAGCTACACTCCACAACATAATGGCATAGTTGAAAGAAAGAATCGAACTCTATTGGAGGCAACACGATCCATGATTCCAATGCTCAGTTGCCCAAGAAATTTTGGGCTGAAGCAATTTCTACAGCCTGCTATATGCAAAATTATTCCAACTCAAAGGCAGTTGACTCCAAAACTTCGTTTGAAGGCTACTATGACTACAAACCAAGTCTGAAATACCTATGTGTGTTTGGATGCTCTACTATGCACAAATACCATCTGATATGAGGAAGAAGCTATACCCAGTCAACTGTGAGTATATTTTTATTGGCTATTCAACATCACATAAAGCATATCGCATTTATGATGATGAAACATATTATATATCAGTAACCGAGATGTAGTCTTCCTTGAAGACCAATTTTATGATTTTAAGCAGAAGCAACAAATACAGGGGTTTTTCCCTACAGGTACTAAACCAATTAATACTAAGTAGATCTTCAAGCTAAAACTTAAGTCAGTTGGATCAATATCCAAATGGAAAGCTAGTTTAGTGGTTAAAGGATATGAGCAAGTATATGGAATATATTACACTGACACTTTCAGTCCAGTGGTAAAGCATAAATCTATTCAAATCTTGCTGGCTATAGCTGCTGCAGAGGATCTAGACGTCCAAACAATATTCCTTCATGGATATAGACAAGAAGACATTTTCATTTATCAACCAGAAGGTTACGTCCTTCAAGTCCAAGAGCATATGGTATGTAAATTGCAAACGACACTATATGGCCTCAAGCAAGCTTCTAGGGCCTGGTATGAAAGAATTAATCAGTTCTTGTTGTAGCACAATTTTACTTCTGCAAATTCAAATGTGTATCTCAAGTGTAAAGGCGATCTACACACGACTTGATCTAGCATATGCGGTAAGCACACTGTCACAGATACATGTCCAATCCAGGCCTACAACATTGGAAGGCTCTGTAAAGAGTACTTAAGTACATTTAAGCTACGAAGCACTATGCTTTGTGCTATAATGGTAATACAGAAGTTGCACTTACATTAGTCACATATTTAGATTCAGATTGGGCAAGAGATGTGGATATGAGAAAATTCACATCTGGTTATATTTGTTTCCTTGCAGGAGGACCCATTTCATGGAATGATAGAAAGTAGAAATGCATTTCGTTGTCCTCTACATAATCAAAATACGCTGTAGCTACATCAGCAGTCGTGTTGAATGTTTATTAACTCTCACTCTTCTTTTGTTACTATCACAAGTACTTCACAAATGAAGAAATGCATGGCTGTCATAGACATCTAATTGTTTCACATTTCTTTATGTTCAGAATATTAGTATCAGAGAATTGCATGGCTGTCTCAAACGCCTAATCGTTTTAGCAGTCTCTCTTTATAGTTGTCTACTAAGGAGTGATTTTGCAAGTGTGAGACTAAAATCTATAAATCCATCATTCTAGATTTGTTCAAGAGTGATAGGGTCGAGTTTACAAGCTGATCAATTTCTAGAAGACACTATAGGTTCAGACCTCCAAGTGAAACCATAAAAAGTTTCAAGTGCTTTTTCACTAAAAATGGCATAAATGGGTGGTTTTTTTGCCTGAAGACAATGAGAGGCTCACATCCACTAATTATGCCATTTGGAAAGTTAGAATGGAGTCTTTGTTAGTACTTTATGACATTGTCCTTGATGTGGAAGAAGAACCTCAAGGTGGTCAAGAATTGATTTGATCCTAAGAACATAATCTTGGGCACTTTCATTACTTCCTTTCATGCTTTGAAGTATTTGGTTTCTTAGCATGAGTATTCTTGGATTCATAATAGATTTTAATGAATCCCATGTCTCTTTGGATGAGATACAAGATGAAATTTCTTTCAATAGGTCATTACTTACATTCATCTTTAAGCAATGTAATGCAAATCTAGAGAACTGGACACTAGTCGACTTCCCTCAAGACATTTATCAACAACATTGGATCTTCAACAAGAAGATCAGCTCTTTCATTGCAAAATGGAAAGCACGGCTAGTGAGTACTAAAGGTTTCACTCAATTCCAACGAGTGGACTATCAATTAAAACTACACAAATGTATAAGGTCAAGGTTTGGAGAAACTCCCTAGCTAACCCTAGAGCAAGCAATTAAGTTGATTACCCAAATTTGTGATGATTCAATTGGGTAGATGGAGGGCCAAAAAAATAAGATCTGAGTGGTCTTCTCAAAAGAGCTTCTCTTTAAACTAGAGAACCTTTAAACGCAGAAATTCAGATAAGATTAAATAGAGTGAAATCCTTAAAAAATGACCCAACAGTCATAGGACCATCTAAGCTAGAAGATTATGAGAAAGTTAAATATGATTGTTTATGCTTTGTTTGTATGGGCAAGGGACATACAATTAGACGATGTCCAGAATAGAGAGTTATCTTCTATAGGTGATAAGATCCAAGACATTGAGTCAGTTCAAATCACTTTAAATGGATAATGAGTACTCTAATCCAGTTCAAACTTTTGTTATTCAAGATCTACTTCCTAGTATAGAAAAGCTTCACAGTGTGCTTGTATATGAGGAGAGTAGAATGTTTCATATCAAAAATAGGATTGGTTCCATATTTTTGAGTGATGGTGATGAAAAAGCTAACTTTTCTTTTAAAGGCAAGAAGAAGAAGTCCCCATTTAAGAAGACCTAAGACATGGAGGTCAAGAGCAAGGATGGAGGATCAAGCTCCAAAGGCAAGATAAAGAAGGACAAGAAGAAGCTAAAGTGTTTTTTTTGTGGTAAGACAAGACACTTTGCATTTGAGTGTTACAAGTAGAAGAATGCCCCAGGAGAAGGACAACCATGGTAACCTTGTGCTTGAGGAGGAGGATGAATGAAACTCGTCCTTAATGACATCCATAACACCAACATCTAATCAAAACACATGGTGGATTGATAATGGGGCTAGATCCCACATGACACACCAAAAGGACTACTTTTCTACCTTACTTTATTACAATAACTCTAAGAAGTTTATTTTCACAGCAAGTGATCAAGAGTGTGAGATTTTAGGAATTGGATCCATTCCGTTATGCCTTGGATCATCTAAGAAAGTAGATCTAGACAATGTTCTTTATGTACCTTCTATTACAAAGAACTTGTTGAGTGTTGGACAACTTATGAATAGTGGAATGTTGGACAATGTATTAGATCTTGTCAAAGATCTCTTGAATGGTTGCTTATGATATTTGGAAAGTCCACATGCTTCACAAAGCTTGCCACATGTGGATATGGGTTTGGGTAATCCAATTACAAGCTCGTTTGTCACCATGGTCTCCATAGCTTTGAAGTTAGGATGGCCTAACCTTTTGTGCCACAATTCCACTTGAGTAAGCTCCTCAATTACCATATTCACACTTCCAACCATAACATTAACATCCAACTTGAATACTTTCCATGCTTAAGACCATTAGCAATACATTTATCATTTTTCAAGATGGAACATGCTCCATGCTTGAAATGTACATCTAATACATTGTCCAACATTCCACTTGTTGAGGTTTGTCCAAAATTGTCCAATATTGTCCAACTTGTTGAGTGTTGGGCAAACCTCTGACACCCGGAGCCGAAAATTGGAATTCTAATTTTGCGTGGATAATCCACGGCATTGTAAAAATTAAAAAAAAAAAAAGACTCGGCTTTTGCGTGGATACCTCATGGATAATTATCCATGCGAAATTTTTTTTATCCATGCAAAATTTAGAGAGCTGGGGTCGTGGATACCGCGTGGATAAATTTTTTTTTATATCCATGCGGTATCCACGCGGCGCAAATTTTTTGGACAAAAAAAAAACATGTGGCGCGAACCAAAATGTGGTTCGCTCCTAAACTAGAGGTGACTTCCTTTTTTCTGTTGTGTGTGTGTGAGAGAGAAAGAGAGTATAGATGGGAGTGAGAATGAGATGAGGATGAATGTGAGTGAGAAGATTGATCGTGTTTAGGATTTTTAGTTCATTGATGGATGTTAATAGTATGTGTTTTGTGATCATAAGTTTTAAGACCTTTTTTGTTTGTGTAGGCTTGGATATGAAAAACGAAAAAAGAGCTTTCATTGCAAAGGATTGAAAGATCAAGTGCGTGCAAAAGGAAAAACAAAGATTGTTAAACAATGGAGATACAACAGTAAAGGTAAATTCACATTTATTTTGATCCATTTGATATTTAGTTGATAACTTAATGTGTTATCTATTGATGCATTATATTGTGGTTTCCATTACTTTTCATTGTGCTTTCCATTACTTTCTATTGTGCATTCTAGCATGCAAATCATGTGCCAAAATAGATTCATTGCATTGAATTCATCAATAGATACATTTGCATTCCATAGATGTGCATTAAATAGACTTTACATTGCATTGAATATACCAACAGATACATTTGCATTAAATAGATGTGCATTCAATAGACTATACATTTGCATTCATGAATTAAAAATATATGCATTCAAAATTTTCGCAAGAATGATGTGATGCCAAAACATTATATTAATTGATTAAAAAAAAAGTACATTGATGAGAAAATAAATTCTGCCTTCCTACATTGCCTTCTACAAGGCCTTACATTTAATTTAAAAACCCCTACTCATCATTACTTCCTCCCTCCTCGCCTCCTTCATCTTGTAGGTGTACGTTGGTGTCCACATCTTCAAACTCTCCTTCGCTCTCATTCACGTTCTCTTCCACATTTTGCTCTTCCACATTTTCTTCCACATCACGAACCTTGAAGTTGTAGAGCCTCTCTACAAAATAGGATCAAAGATCTAACTAAATTGAGATTAAATTTACTTGTAAACCAGAAAGTAAACAATCACAAAACAATAAAGGTTAAGAGTTTACGATTGGAAACAATCCATGGGATTCCATAAAAGCCTTAAGACCGGCATATCCATGATCGTAACCTTGTTTGTACTCCGCGGCGGTCATGTGTCTTCCAAAATCACTAAGCTACATTCAACAAAAAAACATAGTTTAGCAATACAATATAGTTTAGCAATAAAAAACATTAACAATCTCACTACAAAAATGAATCATAGTAAAAAATATTGCACTTACAAATTGGGCCTCTAGATTGCCCCTTCCTCCCGATCCCAAGTGACTTTGGCCATGTTTTAAGAGCTTCTCGGCGGCAGCCCTACGTTGTTGTTCATACTTTTGGGGATTGTTTTGCAACAATCCCCGTTTCACCCTCCTCCAATCCCTTTTGGAGCACCATCCAGGCTTTGTGGGATTCTTGGAATTCCTCACGGCTCTTCTCATCAATTGCCTTTTGTTTCGAATCCAAAGGCACATTGAATTCAAGGCCCAAGTCCTACTAAAAGCATTGGATTGAGGAAATTCAGAATATAAAGTCTCTATTATTTTATTTTTTTCTTCAAGCGATTGGGAGGACCAATCAATCATGTAATCTTTACCAAAATATAAAGCAACTAAATCACGCAAACGGGCATGAACTACATTGCCACACGTAACACTACACGATTCTTGAGAAGGGACATCTTCGGAAGCTCTTCTCTTAGATAATTCACTCGAAGAGGATAACACAAGATTTTTTATTCTATTTCTTTGCTGAAGAGATAGATTCTCAAACTACTCTTGATTATATTCTTCGGGCTCCTCACGAGCTCTTATCCTAGATGGTCTCCCACTTGACCTACCACTTGAAGACATTGTATCAAAGAAAAACTTTAAAAGTTATCAATAGTAAACAAGAACAAGCAAGATCAATAGCAAGCAAGATCAATAGAGCAAGCAATAGCAAGAGCAAGATTACTAGCAAGGAAAAGCAACCAAAAGCAAACAAGCAAGATCTATAGAGCTTGGAAGAGCAATAGCAAGCAAAAACACGAAACACTAGATTAGGAAAACCTGTAAAACTTGAAAGCAAAAGAAGAGGAGCAAGAATGCTCACGGAAATGCTGTTTTATTGGCATTCAAGTTTCGCGTGGATTATCCACGTAGAAGTCATCCACGCGTGGATAATCCACGTGATATCCATGCGTGGATGTTCCACGCAAATTTTTTTCCCTCTCTTCACACGTGAGAGGGTCCCCCACATGGGCTTGCATGCTTCAAATGTCATTCAATATTCTCATAATCTTTTCTAGATTTTATGAGAATATTTTACTAAAGGATTTTAAATAAAATATATTTTTTAATATGATGGAACATAGAAAAATAAATTCAAAGATCATTATGGTAGTATTTAATTGTTAAAACTAGTTTTATATTGTTATAAATTTTATTTTTCTTGAGATTTGACATACAAGACAAAATCATGAGATAAGAAATAGTACATAATATTATTAAACAAGTGATTTGACAAGTTTTTTTTAAAGATTTTATGACATAATATTATGTCACATCGGTGATGTCATAAAACGTTTAGTTTATTAATAATCTAGGTGTCATAGATTTGATATAATTTGATAATATAATTATATGGTCAAATGGAAAAATAATTATATGATCAAATAGAAAATTTTTGCTTTTGTCATGTGGCCTCTTAAATGGTTGCATGGGGTCATTTAGATTCATGATCAAAAGCATTTACGTTATATTGAGGACCTTAGTGATATGTGACCTATATGATATATCTTTTTAATTGTTGGTGTGTGACCTATATAACCTTATATGAAATCATAATAATTAGTTGAAATATTATTTAGCATTGTAATAAAGATGTTGATCAAGGTGTGCTATCTAGTATATGATTGGTTGACATTGTCCAATTGCTCGTCTTTTCTTTTCGATTCGAGGAACATCATCTTGCATACAAAGCAACCATAGATAGAAGGGGCGAATGCATATTGCTCGTCATGAGATACCATGGCACGCTAGGCCAATCCAAAGAGATTTACCCCTAACTAACTCGAGCCAAGTATTAATTAATCAAATGAGTGATTGAGCGGGCAATGAGTCAATTGAGTATATGATTGATTGTTTGATTTTGATCATTCCATCTTGAAAGAAAGATTGAGTGAGATCATCACTCATCTTGGACAAGAGTTCAAACTAAAAGCTTCGAACATTGACTGCTATGTGGTCTTTAAATTAGTTGAGATAGGCCTGTGCGCACTATCTACTGATGTCTAACATTTGTCAGTATGGACCTCATTTTGATTGCTCGTCATGTGTTGCCCCACCCAAGCAATTTTCTTAATAGCAATGTTACTAGAATATTAGATTTGCATTAAGCATAAGTAGAATATACATGGATTAGATGTTGGCATGTCTTTAACAAATTTTATTATATTTGTTCAGTACATACGGTCTCATAATGATTACTTATGATGTGGTATAGAGTAGTTGGCTACAGTGTGTATATGTCATCGACGATGTCATCATTATCATATAGCAATTCATCTCATGATCGCAACAACATGTATATATTGTTATTGATATTGACATCAATGGCACTTTATTTGTTATTCAAATATGAGTATATAATTTTTCTTGCAAATTTATTCTTACAATGACATTTGATTGGAATTATGAATTCTAAAAAAAATTATTGTACCTCCACGTGATTTAGAGAAAGAAAAAAGAATTGAGCTCTATCACAGAAAAAAGGAGCAAGCAAGACTAAAGTACAATGAACAACTATTGACTGGTTCATCTTCAAGCTCTTCCATCAGTTGACGTAGATCTCCTATTGATCCATCACATGTATGTATATTGATTTATGTCATAATTTTTTTATTTGTAATAGTAATGTACTCCGATTTGATTGAGGATTGTGATATAGTATATTGCTCTTTGGAAAGCCAAGACACCACTCCATCACAAATGAAGGTTGCAAATGCACTAAATGTACAAAGACTATTTTGTCAATTTTTGTCACATGTTACAATTCATCACATGTGAGAATTTGTCAATTTTCACTTGAATGACACAGAAAGAATTTGTGCAATTTGCAATTGGATTATTGGACCAGTTTCAACCAGAATATGATGAGAGGATACCATGTACATGCACACAATGCAAAGGCATTAGGATTCGGACAAGGTGGATTGTCAACAATCATACTTGGGCCAATGGAGTGCACACAGAGAATCCAAGAGTACGAGAGATAAACTCTTTAAAGTGTTTTTTGAAAATACTTTAATCTTTGACCCTTATGACACTTCAAGTATAATTTGGCCAATAAATATTGAGCGATAGGATGAGTGCCATGATACTTTGAAGTTAATCTCTCACTTGCTTGTAAAAGGAAAATCCAAATAGAATAATTAGATGAAGTTAATCTCTCACTTGCTTCTAAAAGGAAAAATCCAAATATAATGATTAGATGAAGTTAATCGAGTCAACTTGCTTCTAAAAGAAAAAATCCAAAGAGAATGATTAGATGTAGTTAATCTTGATTTCCATATCCAATCACCCATAATAGAGTCATTCATTCATGAGAGAGAGAGAGAGAGAGAGAGAGAGAGAGAGAGAGAGAGAGAGAGAGAGAGAGAGAGAGAGAGAGAGAGAGAGAGAGAGAGAGAGAGAGAGAGAAAACCAACACTCCCAATTCTAGGAAGGTGTGTAGCCCTTGTTTTCTTCCGTTAAAGACGTGGTTCAAATGTTTTTCGTTGGAAGATGAGTTCCACAAAAAAGCCCAAACGTTGCAGGGAGAGAGCATGTGGTGACATTCTAAAGTAGGATATAATCGTGTGTTTCGGGAGTTTTGATTAGAACTCTATAATGTTCTCTCTGTTTTTCTCTTCATGTGTGTTTAGGATGGGTGTGTGTGTGCGTGCGTGTGTTTGTGCATGTGCGTGTGTGTGTTTCATGCTACTGGTTCACGGTTTGTGTTATATATTAATTTATGTTTCATGTTTGTGTGTGTGTGTGTGTGTGTGTGAGAGAGAGAGAGAGAGAGAGAGAGAGAGAGAGAGAGAGAGAGAGAGAGAGAGAGAGAGAGAGAGAGAGAGAGAGAGAGAGAGAGAGAGAGAGAGAGAGAGAGAGAGAGAGAGAGAGAGAAACTGAGACATCTAACATTTTCAACTTTTGCAGAAGAAGGAACATAAGTTGGTTTCAAGAAAAAGAGTTGTAAGAAAGATCGAAAATATTATTGATAGGATAAATCACATGAATATTGATTTTGGGTCATCATTGGCCTTAGATGATGCTCTTGTTGATGTTGACCCCTTGCATGATATAATTAGTTCATCAATGCCTTGTCATTCAATCCATGTCTCCAAATCTCTAGAATGTTCCTACCACCCAGCCACACCTATCCTGAATGTTGCACATGAGTCCTCCAAGTACTCCACGTGAATTTCACAAACTTGACTACCCCTTTAAAAAAGAGAACACATCTTGGATGTATTATGACTAGTTTGAAATATAGTTGCAAATTACTACGCACTGTTGATGTGTCAAAAGACATTCTAGGTCCTTTGTCTGACCTTCCTCTTCCACCTAGCTTGCAACCATTAGTAAAAACTTTCATTAGAAGTACATATTCGTGTTGGCCACTCCAATCACCATTACCATTAAATGGAACACCATTTACGTATTGGGGTCGAATGTACATGATCATGCCTAGTGAACACTTTCTTGAGGTTAGTTTGGGCCTTTTTGCATTGAGTATGATTTGGAAGAACGCACCAATGGAAAAGAAGAATATTTTACTAGGAATGTAAAGAGCACTTATGTAATGATCCGTGCCACTAGATCTATCAGGTTTGGGGAGGAATTGTTCATCAAGTATAGTTTCAGCCGTCCTCTACCCAAATGTTTGCAAAAGACAATAACTCAAATGTGAAGATTTAAATTTTGTTGATATGTAGAGATGTATAATCCATGCATCTTGATTGTATTTGGTTTGTTATTTTGGTATATGGGATTCTGCATTCTCATTTAGCGTTGGAGACAATAATCCTCGTAATGGTCGACGTAGACGACGAATGCAATACAACGGTCCTCATATAAAGCAATTACCTCGTTGTCTACGTCTAGGCTTAAAAGAGATGATGGAAATTGATGAGCTCATTAATCAAGAGATTTGATTTTTTTGTCATCTACTTGTCATTTTTGCTTTGAAACAAAATTTACAATTTGGACATCTAGTGATAATTCTTTTACAATGACTTTTTTTTGTCATGTACAGACTATTGAAAAACAAAATTCTCCCAGAAGGGAATGTCATCCCTTAGACGAGATGAGGCAGGAAAGATGTTGTCTAACATCAGTGTGAAAGTATTGTACTTTAGGACCATAAATGGATCTACAAAAGATCCACAAGAGTGATTGGATGCTTGCTTAACAATCTATCAAAAAACTAGACACAAAAAAATTGATCTAGATTGGCAATTTGACAAACAACAAGCATTAACAATCAAAAGCATTGATAAACATTGAAATCCGAGCCCACACGTGTGTACTACAGGCTGTAGTACGGCCTTCAACCTGAGAAACAAGTAGAAATTGATTTGGTTTCATTTGGATCACAAAAACTCAATGTACATAGTGAACTAGCTTGAGATTGCCAATGAGCTCCAAAAATTTTCTTTCTTCTCACTATGGAGAGAGGGAATACATAGCAAATTCGACTTCCTTCTTGAAGTTAGGTGGATTTCCAGCATGTAATAAGGAAGTTAACTCACTCTCCTTGACCTAAAATGAAACCCTAGTCTATTTCCTAGAGTTATGCTTGGTAGGTAGCTAGTTGGTCAAATTTTCACCTTAAACTTAGGTGTAGGTCCTATAAAGTAGGGATGACCACCAAATAGACATGACCAACTCTCTTGACTTGACCTAACCTACATTAGGATGGGTTTCTCATGTGGCATCATGGCCTCACATGTGTGGGACCCACTTGTGTACACAATTTACACTATTCTACATGGTTTTTTATCAAGCTAGATTTGCCAATTTTTGGCAATTCTTCACACTCCTCCTCAAATTTAGCTTGATCTATTTACAACTCTCTTGATAGATCAATGAAAGCTTTTAGAAGTGTCTAAAAAATCCAGCTACAAAGAAGGAACTTTTGAGACTCCAATAGAGAATGATGTCCATGAAGGATCTTTCACCACCTCTTAGAGGATCCCTTACAAGATGTTCCATAAATGTGTCTATATACATGTAGCACACTTCAAAACTAAACATCATGCCAAGCCATGGATGCCATGGCATTTTGTGCACTTGAAGATACATCAATTAAAATATTAAGTGCATAAATAATGTTGCCAATGACAACTTGTCTTGCTTGATCCATATGATTGAGCCTAGATGGCTCCATCTTGATACTCAAGGTTCTTCTTGGAGTCCTCGGGTCTTGAGCTTGCTCCTCCACTTGACTTGACTCCAAAACATCAATGAATTGAATAATGTGTTGATCCAAAGGTGCTTCTTCAAGTTTATAGATCTTCCACTCTTGAAAGGTCACATTTTCACCATTGACAAATTCTTTGGTTGAAAACAAGTAGATTCTACAATCTCTACTTGAAGAGCAAAACACTACCATTATTCCCATCATTGAAATAGGATAATCTTTGGTCCTTACATTAGAATGATCATGCTCAAAGCATGTGGACCCAAAGATTTTCAATACAAATGATGTTTCATCTTTTATGACACTATTCAAACTATTACAAAAATAGTTATCCAATGAAATTGCTTTATCAACAACAAATGTAGATTTCAAAGCATCCCATTTCATTGTCTTGTCATACAAAGTAATAAACACCATGAATCTTAAAGGTAAGAAACAAGTCACCTCATGTCTACTAATACTTTCCAAAAAGTACTCAAAGATAGTAGACTCTCCAATGCTCACCACCCTTGCAAGATGCACACTTGAATGGACAATTTGCATGCAATTTGATGACTTGGACATTGTCATTGAGGACTCCCTTGGAACTCTCATGCTTTGAGACTGATCCTCAAGATCTTCCTCCTTTTGATGCTCCTCCTCAATGCAAGCAAGATCACACTTTGCCAAGATCTCCTCTTGAGTGATCTCCTCCTTTGCCAAGCTCATTCTTTCAAAAGCAACACTAGCTTCCAACTTAAACAATCTTCCATGTTTAAATCCCTTTGCAATGCAAACATCATTTTTCAAGATGAAGCAAACACCATGCTTAAAGTGGACATCCAAACCACTTTCTAAGAGTAGACCAACACTAAGCATATTCTTGGTGATTGATGGTACATAAAGGACATTTTCTAGATCCATGCATTTTGAGGATTCTAGATACAAAGAGATGGTACCAACACCATCTATCCTACACTCTTCATCATTTGCAGTAAAGACAAACTTTTTAGCATCATTGAATGAGTGTAAGGTTGAGAAAAAGTCCTTTTCACAAGACACGTGGGAGCTAGCCCCACCGTCAATCCACCAATTGTCTCTTGAATTGCTATTGCTTGTTGGTGAGGATGTAGATGCCATCAAGAATACATCTACTTCATCCTCCTCCTCCTCCTTTGCAAGGTTTCCTTGTTTGTCCTCCTCCACTTGTGCTCTTAGCCTCTTGTGGCATTTAGATGCATAATGCCCCTTCTTTCCACAAAAGAAGCATTTTTGCTTTGACTTGTCCTTTGAGCTTGATGCATCATCCTCTTCTTTGGCCTCCTTTGGTTGCTTCTTTCCATTGGTCTTCTTTTTGCCCTTGAATGAGAAATTGGCTTTCTCATCACCATCCTGCAAAGACAAGGAACTCATCCTAGATTTTGCATGGAGCATCCTACACTCTTCAGCCACTAATACACTGTGAAGTTTTTCTATAGTTGGCAAAGTGTCTTGGATGGCAAAACTTTGGACCAAATTTGCAAAGTCATCTCCTAGACCATTAAGGACAATTTGTACAAGCTATCCATCATGAATCTTCTCTCCAATGGAAGCCAACTCCCTATTTAGAGACTTGATTCTGAGTACATAATCCTGTGCACTCTCCTCACTTCTCCTCATGCTTTGCAAAATTTGATTTCTAAGCATAAGAACTCTAGAAGTGTTGCTAGACTCATAGATTGATTTTAAAAACTCCCAAGCCTCTTTAGCATTAGTACAAGCTGATACTTCTCTCAACAAATCATTGCTCACATTCATCTTCACACAATGAAGTGCAAGCCTATATCTCTTCTTGTATCTAGCTAACTCCTGTGCACCTAGAGGTTCATCTTCATCTTCAATCAAGAACTCATAAAGGTCTTGGAGCACTAAGAGTGACTCCATTCTAACCTTCCAAATAGCATAATTTGTAGAATTCAACCTCTCACTAGCTTCTAGAAGGTATGCTCCAGCAGATCCCATCTTACTAGTGACTTCTACAAACAAGAAATAGATTTGATTGACTTGAAACTCACAAAGGTCTCACACTTGCAGTGTTTCACTCAAATTTGATTTCTAATCCAACAAATGGACTTATAATCACAGTTCTATCACTCCCTCACAAAGCTGAAATGAAGATAAGATGAAGTGAAAACTACTTTCAAACAAATCTTGCCAAGAAATGGATTTGATTGTCTCTAGAAACTCACTAAGGTCTCTCTCTTGTAGTTTTTCACTCAAATTAGATTTCTAATCCAACAAATGGACTTATAATATCAGTTCTAGCACTCCCTCACAAAGTTGGAATGAAGATAAGATGATGTGAAATCTACTTACAATCAAATCTTGCCAAATTTGGCTATTTTTGGACAAAAAAAATGATTTAATCTCTTTCTTCCTTCTTGGTGTACTTTCAAGACCTGTTTTTAACCTTAATAGGACTTGAACTCAGCCTAGATTAATTAGATTCCATGAAATAAATTCAAATCTAATCAATGGCAAATGATCTTGGTAGATTATTCTAGGATCTCCACCAAAAATTACACCAATAGCTCACAAATTGAAGTTTTTTGGATCAAATGAATACCATGCATTAAATGCAGGTTCAGAGGTGCCCACACATGTGGACAATACGGATTTGGACCCCTACCAAGTTTGGGATCAAATCTCCTCACCAAAATCAAGATTCTAGCTTGCCTTCTCAATACTAGTTTTTAGCACCAAAACTTGCTAAAAATGGATTTGCATTAGATCAATGGCTTATGCTCTTGTACTTGGCTCTGATACCATGTGAAAGTACTGTACTTTAGAACCATAAATGGATCTACAAAAGATCCACAAGAGTGATTGGATGCTTGCTTAACAATCTATCAAAAAACTAGACACAAAAAAATTGATCTAGATTGGCAATTTGACAAACAACAAGCATTAACAATCAAAAGCATTGATAAACATTGAAATCCGAGCCCACACGTGTGTACTACAGGCTGTAGTACGGCCTTCAACCTGAGAAACAAGTAGAAATTGATTTGGTTTCATTTGGATCACAAAAACTCAATGTACATAGTGAACTAGCTTGAGATTGCCAATGAGCTCCAAAAATTTTCTTTCTTCTCACTATGGAGAGAGGGAATACATAGCAAATTCGACTTCCTTCTTGAAGTTAGGTGGATTTCCAGCATGTAATAAGGAAGTTAACTCACTCTCCTTGACCTAAAATGAAACCCTAGTCTATTTCCTAGAGTTATGCTTGGTAGGTAGCTAGTTGGTCAAATTTTCACCTTAAACTTAGGTGTAGGTCCTATAAAGTAGGGATGACCACCAAATAGACATGACCAACTCTCTTGACTTGACCTAACCTACATTAGGATGGGTTTCTCATGTGGCATCATGGCCTCACATGTGTCGGACCCACTTGTGTACACAATTTACACTATTCTACATGGTTTTTTATCAAGCTAGATTTGCCAATTTTTGGCAATTCTTCACAATCGGGATGGACTACAAGCAATATCATGCATGTCCAAAAGATTGTATTTTATATCGAGGAAGGTACGAATCACTCAAGAAATGTCCCATTTGTGATACTCCTTGATATAGAAATGATTTGCAAGGGGCAACCATTCCGTGCAAAGTTTTACGACATTTTCCAGTAATTCCACGATTGCAACATTTATTTCATTGTAAATCTCTTGCACAACTTATGGATTGACATGCACACCATACCTCTATGGATGAGATGATGAGGGTACCTTCACATTCACCTGCATGGAAACACATCAACAAAGAGTATCCAAGCTTTGACAATGAGTCAAGAAATGTGAGATTTGGTCTTGCAACAGATGATGTGAACCCCTTTGGTGTACGAACAACTACGTGGTCCATTTGGCCTGTTTGCTTGGTAAATTATAATATTCCTCCTTGGTTGAGTACAAAAAAGGAAAACATTATGTTGACACTTCTAATTCCTGGCCAACGCAAGGTTAAGAACATGGATGTGTGGAAGATTTGTGGAAGGGGATAAAAGCATATGACATTTCGCGCCCCTTACATGAGAGGGAGTTTACACTACATGCCATTGTAATGTGGACAATGCATGACTATCCAGGATTAGGTGAATGCTCAAGTAATCATTCAAACAATGTCTATCTTGTGTACATAGGAGTTTGTTTACAGTTACATACAACTAGTAATTCCTGACATTTACATGATATACTACAATGACTATAATTATTCTTTGACATATACTTTTTTTAATAGTGAGATAATATCCATTTGTTGGGCAGGCTTTCAAACAGCTGAAAAAAATGTTTGTTTTTTGCGTGGGCCAAATTTTGTGGGAAGATACTCTTATAGTCTCAAAAAAGTGGTTTATGAAAATCATCGTAAATACTTGCATGAAGGCCATCCATTCAGAGACACTCATAGAAGAGGTTTTGGAGGAAGAGTTGAGAGAGAGATGCCTCCAAAGAAGATGTCTGTGAAAGATTGACGAAAACTATGGGAGGAATCTCAAGCAAAGCCAATCGATGGTATGAAAAGATTATCTATATTTCATCGTTTGGAATATTGGAATAACCTTTTGATTAATCATCTACTTGATCCCATGCACATATATAAAAATATGGGTGAATCTATTTGGAAACACTTGATTGGTGAAAAAGATACCATTGCAAGGCACGATCTAAAAAAATCAAACACCAAAAAAGAATATTGGATAAAGGATGGTGAAGATCATGCTCCAAAAGTACCTTGGACATTCACTAAGGATGAGCTTAACCATGTGCGCTCTATTATTCATGACATTAGTTTTGCCCATTCTTTGCGTTCATCATTCACAGTGGATGGAAAGTTGCAAGGTCTCAAATCTCATGATTGGCTAAAGATGATTCAATTCATCTATCCATTGTCAATTCGTGGGTGCTTGTCAAAAGATATTTGTGAGACCATATACAAACAATCAATCATTGTCAGGTATTTACATGTACTTGGTGCATTTTTTTATGTAGTATTTATTGATTGGAAATTCAAATAGACATAAAATGGATTGAATATGTTGCAGATGGATGTGTTCAAAAGAAATTCGTGAGCTGGATCTTTGCAAGAGACACGAGGATATGGTGGAGATTGTGTGCATGTTTGAGAGATATGTTCCGACTTCCATCATGGACTCACAAGTGCATTTATTGGTGCACTTGGTTGAAAAAGTTTTCTATTGCTGGTCCAGTGCACACTAGGTATAAGTGCATAAATTTTCTTTTGCATGTGTATTTAAACTAAATCAATTGATACATGAACTCATTAAATAAAACACTTATTTTTAACCATTTGTGACTTTTTAGGTGGATGTTTTTTATAGAAAGCTACATGAAAGTCTTAAAAGATTTTGTGCATCAAAAGGCAAGGCCTGAAGGGAGCATGAATCTCTCTTTTATGTTACTGAAATTTTGCACCAACTACATCCATCTGCTCCACTATTGTGGCGTGATGAGGAAGTCGAAGAGGTAACTAGTGAAAAACCTCAAGGGATGGGAAAGGTCCATAGGTTGGCACCCTTCCAACGAGAAATTTTTTTTACATTCATGCTTTATAATTGTGGAGTTATGGATAAATGGTTAGACCTATATGAAGAAGAGAAAAAAGAGAGGCCCTTGTCTAGAAAGCACCAACGACAGAATAGAGGTAGACACATGGCCTCAAATTCATATGATCTTGAGCCATTGCCCAAGCAATGCACTATAGAGTGGATGCACACTACAAAAAGCAACAAAAGAGGGACAAAAAATATCAAACACAAAATGAGACTTTGCAAGAGGATGCGAATGTAAGATATTATTCTTTAGATACTTTATTATTAGAACATTCTTGCATATAACAAATTCATGTTTGTCATGTGGCAGTGCAAAATGTATAAGGCTATATAGGTTTTTGATTTCCACTTTCGTGTTGAAAGGGTTGATAACAAAAGACGCACACACGATTGTGGTGTAATAGCATCTTTCCAACAAGAAAGTCAAAGCAATGCACGAGATCGGAATCCCATATCAGGAGACATAGAATATGTAGGAACTATACAAAATATTTATGATGTGTCATTTGGTGAAAGTGGACACTATTTTTTATTTGATGTGAAATGGTTCAATGTAGTTTGTAGAGGGCCAAATGCAACCGTAAAATCGGATCCAAGTGGATTTTTTGCGATTGATTCATAAAAAACATTGAGCATGAAATCCTTTGATACATTGGTGTTGCCTCGTCACTATGAGCAGGTGCACATGCTATGCTATCACGTTTTTCATTTTATTGCAAGTGACTTCAGTATTTGAGTTTTTGATATGTTTTAAAATAGTGATTTTTGTAGGTGTTTTTTTTCAACCAGATCGACTAAACAAGATATGGTGGTTTGTAGCTCAAGTTGAACCATGTTCACGACGAGTATTTGAGATTGCAAATGTTGAAAATGAAATGGAAAACCTTCATTTTAACTATGAGATTGAACTACCTAGAGATGTAGTAAATCGTCAAACCATACTTGAAGCACCCACTTCCATAGATGTTGAGAATAGAAATTCTAATAGTCAGGATGATGAAATAATTTTTAAAAGTGAGAGTGATGATGAAAATCATCTAAGAGGAGATGAATTGCAAGATGCTGTCACTAATGAAATTGATTCTTGTAATTCTGAATAAAAATTGATCATTGGAATTCTAAATGAAATTGATTCTTGCAACGCTTTCAAATGATTGTTATTTAGCCAAAATAGAATCTCATTTATGATCAAGTAAGTGAAAAGAATAGACATAGTTTGACTTCAATCCCATTTTTTGGAGATAATGTCGGTGAAAATAGATGTACGACTTCATGTTCCAAAAAAAATTCTCATTTTTTAAAAAATGTTGCAAAGGTAGTAAATCACTAAAAGCATGTGAGTTAATGAAATCACCACCACAAACTATGACAAAATCAAATGTTTCATCATAGCCAATCCCCTTGAATGAGCATATCCCTTGGCAACTAGTCTTGTTTTATAATTGTTCACACTACCATCTTGATTAAGCTTGATCTTAAAAACCCATTTGCAAATAGTAACATTTTGTATCTTTGATGGAGGATCAATAATTTTACAAGTATCTCAAACAATGCATCATATACTCACTTTTCATTGCATCAAATCACTCTTTTGTTGGTACAGTTTCATTCACACTGGAAGGAACATCATCAAACTTAAGGTAGTAATAAGGGCAATAAAAATTAAACAATCATCAACTTATAATTGCTTTTCTCTTCCTTGTATTTGAACCTTGATGGTTGCATTTGGGCTCTGATACCATGATAAAATCAAAGGTTATGAACCTCATTTGGATACTAAAACATTGAAAAAGCATCAAAGGTTTCACTTATATCTAATAGATAGAAAACTAGCACACAATTCAACCTATTTTGCATCTAATTGGCAAGAGCTTTTGAGCACCACAATAAAACTAGAAATAATTAATCTTCACATCTTGTCACACGTGAAAAGTTTAATACTTTGTTCAGATTCAGATCTATTCATTAGACACAAAAAATATCACATTCATCAATCATCAATTCCTCAAATCACCATCTCTTGATAATCTCTCAAAGTATGTACAAAATGAGCTCTCAATCCATACCAAATGATCTCGGATATGAGATTAGGGAGTGCCATTAGGGTAGGCCCTAAACCGTCGGTTATTCATGCATAATTACTCTCTTGGTAGCTCGAGTCAACTGTCTTACAAAAGTAAGTGCCGACCTCATAAAAAATCCCAATCATCTAGGAACATCATCATATAATTCACTTTAGAATATTTATTTAACTAATTCCATTTCATTATCAACATGCAAAAAAAAAAAATCTCAAATATAATTCACTTTAGAAAAAGAAAAAAAACCTCATCATAACATAATTCACTTTAGAAATATATTTATTTAACTAATTTCATGTCATCATTAACATGCCAAAAAAAAAATTGCGTGGATAATCCACGCAGAAGATATCCACACGTGGATATCTTTAACGTCCGGTCCGGTCCGGTGAACAAACTGAAATCTGTGTGGATATATCCACGCGAAAATTGCCTTCCGGCGCTGCCAAGCTTCCCAAACAGTTGCCGGAATTTTCAAAATTCAATTTGGCGTGGATAATCCATGCGCATAAATTTTTCGACGCTGTGTCAGAAAAACACCGATAGACTGGCCGGAGGCGTGCTCAAAAACTTTTTGGCATGGATAATCCACGCGTGGATGTTCCACGCAAACAAAATTTTGAAAAATCGACTAAGTGTCAGGTGTGCGTGGATAAACACAAAGCTTTCTAGTTGTGCCCTATGCACTGGAGCTACATGAGCAAGCTCGGATCTCATGTAAGCCATGGTGTCTCATACCACCATGCCTTACCCTCGACCCTCGCCTACCTCCTGAGGCCTAGATACTCGTCCTAACATGACCACCGGTGAAAGAGCACTTCATTCTCCAGGAGATAATGAATGCCAAGCTCATGGAGATCCACCTCTATATACATAGTCCAGGTGGGTCATCTCCCTCCACAGGAGTCACGCATGACCAACGACACGCAGCAGTTGTGCACACTGACACGGGTCCATAACAACGAATTACCGCACGCCAATAATGTTGGATTATTCTCCATCTTACCAATCGACTAATCGGTTTTAATCTTCATCCATTGATAATTCAGTTTTGCGGATTTTCCCGTGTCTTTACACAATTTGCAGTTTTACAAATGTTTTTACACAGTCTGTAGAAATACACGGAGTTGACAATAGTGTCGCCTTTTGCGCCTGTCAGAAATACCGTTGAAAAATGCAGTGTCTCCTTTTTCGCATTTTTCGCCTGACAGAAATCTCGTGTAAAATCAGTGTCGCATTTTTTGATTTTTCCAAAAAGCCTCAAATGTTAAAGGAATGACTCTGGCAAAGTGTGGGACAACCCCAAATGGGATTTAAGGACACCTTCGTCTTTTTCGCGAAAAACCCGGCAATGTTACCTGTGGCTGCTTTAGTTCATTTCTGCAGAGCTACAGTTTTGGTTCCTTTATGCAGAAAGAACATTTACGGCCAACTTCACCGCTTATCAGCAATCAATGACAAGGATCGGATGGATGCCAACGGATCACCAGCCAACTGGCGATCGCAGTTGACGATTTAATTTCTTAGTATAAATAGCTGTTCATATTCATGCAGTTTCATCATCTTAAAATCAGATTATCAAAATTATCAGAAGTTTTTGAATAGTTAGTTCTCTCTCTCTCTCTCTCTCTCTCTCTCTTTCTCTCTCTCTCTCTCTCTCTCAAGCCTATGAGCTTGAACACTCCTGAACATTCTAACTCACTTTTTAGAGTTGTTTTAGATATTGCTATTGTGCTACTGCTTATTAGCATTGCGAATTAATTCAGACTATCATTTTAGCCGTTCAAAGATAGCATAGAGTACACGGCTTCAATCTACAACTTATTGTACTCATTTACTTCTGTTTCGTTTTGAATCAATATTATCCTTTATTCCGTTCAGTTTCGTCTCAGAATGTGTGTGTTTTCTGGAGTTCTTCGCGACTAATTATTTGTCTGATAATTTTCGATGTTTAACTGTTTGGTTACGTAATTACTGTAGTACTGACGATTCCAAAGTTAGTTACTATAAGATCAAACGTGATGGAGTTCTCTTTCCATCTTGGAGGTGAACCCAGTTCATTGTATCATGTTTCCTGAGGATGGGACAGAGCCAGCTACAAAGGAGGAGGATATCATGGCGCAGATTTACAAGGATATCCAAGGCAAGGCGGTCCGGCACAGACGAGTTACTAGAGAGGCCCCCAGGGCCCCCCGCAGCACAGTTGCATCCGACCATGATGCTCTCAACGACACACCTCTGACAGAGTCTACTATGCCTACTCAGGTAATGAAAATATTTGGTTCAAGTTGTAATCACAAATCAAGTTCTTGTTTTGCTTATGTGTTCTCTGAGTGTGTTGGCTTTGTGAATGGAACCGACATTGTGTCCTCGATGTGGAGGAGGATCAGCATGCGCGCACATCGAAGGATGTAGACCATGGGCAGGAGGCAACAGCTAGCTTTGACTTCACACACATTTTCCCTACCCCTCCTAGGCCCCGGCATGTCGATCCAGATGCAGAGACCCAGGCAGAGCCAAAGATGACGAGAAATTGGACTGCCTAATGGAGACCACGTTGAGCACGGAGGGATTTTTTTATGGCAAGTCCACTCGCAGTGTACGAGCCAAGGGTACTGGCAGATCTAGCAGTAAGCCCAACCTAGCCGATCTGTATGTGCGATTCGATCAAGAGCCAGGAGCATGTGCCCCCAATATGTCTACCGCCCCACCGATAACTAGGGGTAGGGTAGGGGCAGATCTAGAGGGTCAGGCGTTGGATCTAGCCAGGCCATGAGTCAGTCTGCTAGAGCTAGAGGCAGAGGCAGGTCTGGGCGGCTCGTAGCCCCCTCACGAACATTACAGAGAGTCTCGTCTTAGCCTCAAATGATGTCTCATAGGATTTATTTTTATAGTACTATTTTATCATAAATTTCATGGTTTTGTTGATAAATTTATAGTAGTGGGTCAGATCATATTTTAAATGCAAAATTTAGCCGAGCACAATAGATTGTTCTTATTGACACAAATTTTCAGGTTAATTTTACTCCATTCCCAACACTTCTAGTTAATTTCAAATTATTGTAGTTAATTGTCTGTTCTTTAGTATTCTGTTTATTGTAGTTAATTTTCTGTTTTTTTAGTTAAGTAGCTGCATTTTATATCAAATAAATCCTCTGTAAAAAAACGTATTTTTTTTTTTTTGAGGGTCCCATTCCGGAATGGAACGCGCTCCAGAACGGGCAACTAAGATTCAGTCATAGCTTAACTAAGAGGTCAGTACAAAAACACTTCTCATGCACAATATGAAACTAGAAGCATATGCACATTAAATGTAAAACTAGAAGCGTGTGCACATTGCATCCAAAAATGCTGATTCCCCTTTTCAGCGCACAGCATCAAAGCAAAGAATAAACATATTAAGTGTATAAATTCTTCCAAAAATATTGATTTCTCTTTGCAGTGCACAGCACCAAAGCACGGAATAAACATATCAAATGAAGGATCACTAGGTTTGTTCAGGACATGCATAATGCTGTTCATAAGCAAGCAGATTCAATCAGAGCTGAGAAAGGTAGAGAATGGCGGATTTGATGGCAGGAAGAGCGATATTCTTCAATTACTTTTTCCTAAAAATACGTTGTTTTTTTTTTAAATTTGTCATGTTCCGGAACGGGCAACTAAGCAGAGAACCTTCAGAACAATTTTTGATAGTTAGCCTCAAGTAGCGGAATCCCTTTTCAAGTTCTCTCAATTTATGATACTAACATAGCCAGAGAAAGGCAATTTCGGAACACTGAATCTGGTTACTGATCAGCCTTTGATAGAAACTTGGATTTTGTGGACCTGAATCTTCTACCAAGCCAAATAATCGCATGTGTATACGTGTATACAAGTTTGAAGTATTACTACTGAAAAAGAAAAAAAACTTTCAAGAGCTGGAGAATATTTGACTAAGGGCATAACAACATAGTACAAAAGTTCACTTCATGTAGACAAGTAGCAGGAGAGGAGGGACAAGAAATAAGTGGAAATGTAAAGACAAATCAAGGATCAATTTTTGATATTATCTACATCACATGACCATATTCAGCCTAGATGAGCAATGTTTAGAAAAGTTACCACATAGAAATGTAAAGATAGTGAAAGAACACAAATGTCAATGTGAGGGACTAAGAACTCAATCAAAACTGCATCGAAGTAGATCTCCGATCCTCCTGCAATTCAGGGAGAAAATTCAAAGAACACATAAGTCCTGTAAAAGGCAATTAAGATATCTATAGCACACTTCAAAAGGAAGATCACGGGTCTTTTTTGAATACTACTCAAAAGTGCATGGTAGACTTATGGGCAATGGAAGATATATTCAAGAGCTTCAAGAAGACATTACTGTTGCACAAAAGAAAAAATATATAGATTGCTTACAGAACAAAAAGAGAAGGCAGAGTTAATAGGATGCATGAAGAAGAACTGGGGCTTGAATGAGATGGACAAAGAGCTCCTTTTTACAATTTGGAGAAATCTGGACAATGATGTGTCAACTTTGGTGGATTCAGTTTTGATGGGTTCAACCCTTTCCTACCAGCTTTTAACTAGGTTAATTAAATGGGTCCCAATAAGATTATCAAGCTTTAACTATGTAAATAAGGCTTACACATTGATAGTTAAGATGATAGCAAATTAGTTAGCTATGATCCTTCAACAGGTATTGGATATTAGAGTATGGCTTCATCATAACAGAACAACTATGGATCTTGCTTACCATCTTGAAGACTATAAATTAATGGAATTTGAGATGGGCAAAGCTTTGACAGAGTAGAAATTTTTGTTTTAAACCTATAGTCATATGGGTGTCCTTAAAGCTTCTGGTCTGCATCCAGACCTTAGAAGCCCGTTCCGACCAAAATGGGTCGGAATGTTCCGTTCCGTACGTTCCGGAACGTTCTCGTTCCGGAACGTACTGGGTCGGAACGAGTTTGTTCACAATGTTTAAAAAAAAAAACATAATGCGCTGGTCTTCTGCGAAATCTAGTGAGGTAACACCCTGCTGGCCCGCGACTTCACCATTTCAGAACACCTGCTGGCCCACAACTTCACGATTCACAACAGCGAGCAGGGATTTAGCACCACATACGCAACAGCTCAGTTTTATCGTTCATCACTTCAATTTCACAAGAGAATGATTCCGCTAGCCTCAGATAAAGCTTCAAATAATCTATCTTGGTGTCTTCTTTGATAATTTTTTCTTACCTGATAGATACTGCTAGCCTCGGATAGATTCCGCTAGCCTCAGATAAATCGGATAAAGCAGATTCCGTTCTATCTTGGTGTCTTCTTTGATAATTTGAACAGGTAATAGAAGAACGGATCTTCTATAATCGATAATAATTATCAGGTAAAGCTTCAAAGAAAAAATAGAACGGATTAAATATTAAAGTGTAAAAATCCTTTGTATAAAAAACGTATTTTTTTAATTTTTGTTTTGAGGGTCCATTCCGCGTTCCGTTCCGGAACGTCCGGAACGGGCAACTAAGCTGCATTTTATATGAATTAAATCCTTTGTAAAAAACGTTTATTTTTTTGAGGGCATCGTTCCGGAACGGGCAACTAAGATCCAGACGTATACTGTAGCAGAATCAATAATAAGAGGTTAATCTTACCTGTCTCCTCCCTAGGCAAATGTTGTTCATCCAAACTATCCACTTTCTCTATTACTATTTGATGTGGTTACAATCCCTCCGATTACAAAGATAACATGGGTAAAAGAACAGGGAATCTACAAAATACTCCAAGTGGGCAATATGAAGGTCCCTTTGCAGATGACATACGTTTCGTTTCAAGTCGTCGTAAAAACCGACTTAAGAATCTGTTATATAGAATGTGACAATTTTCTGAAGGCTTTCAGGTACACTGTTTAAGTACTGAGGCATCAAAATTGCTGCCGTTATCATCAAAAGGCCCTACAATACTAGATATATAGTCTGAGCTTTGATATCACCCATTATCAGACACCTATTGGTCCCACTCAGTGTACAGATATCTAAGCATGACACAACAAGTTGCTTATTACAGAAAATTCAAGAAACTTGGCAAGTTGGGGGGGGAAGACTGAAAAGTGACTATTCTACCCAGGATAAGAATCTTAAAACACATACTTTCCTGCACTAGCTCATCAACTATCTTTGTTGGAGAGATATACTACTATTTTTAAGAAAAGTACAATAGAACTCTACCCACTTTCTATGGAATCATGGGCTCACTTATAATGCTTGTGATCATTCACAAAGCTTATAGCCTTAGTAAGAGTTGGATGCGCATGACACAGAGGCACTTCAGTTATTAAGTGATTGTATTCTAGCCTCCAGCATGTCACATCAACCCTCATGAGTTGTGCTATTTGATGGCCTATTGATGGCCCAAAGGAAGATTGTTAGCATGATGACATCACTGCCTTATATGATCTGCTATGAGGGAAAAGATTATATCTTCAATATGCTTGAAGCATGGAACACAAAAACCTAAATCAGCATCACCGCTGACAGGAGATTATCAAATTAGGCAAGAGGAGAATGGTACTCAGTTCCTCTATCTTGCAAGTTGTCCATGGGCATCAAAGAGAACACGATCAACATTAGCCACAAGCAATATATACATTGTCGAGCTACCAGCTCATGACATCAGTAATCTCAGGATTATGAGAAGATACCATTGCTGCAATATGATAAAGAATACTTGAGAGCACACAGCTAGCACCTGACTGGTAACAAAAGAGAGGAGTGAGAGTATCTTATAAATATGTTTTGCCTTAATATCAAATCCAAAATTTTCTAGGTGGGCAACAGAATAGCCATTGCCCGTCTAGAAATCAAGATTTTCAATCATTAACCACATTACAATTGGTAAGCTCAAGACAAAACATGGTGTTTAGAATGTCAATTCAAAGCATGTCAACAGAATTTCAAGGAGCTACAGCCGAGTGCCTAGTAAAATATGATACAATGCCTAACTATTTGGTTAGGAAATTTTGTGGACATACAGTACTTTGGGGCTTGTTGGCCCAGCACCCATTTTACTTAGCAACAAGACCCATGGGTATTATTATTCATAGGCATATGGGCATACAATATTATTTGGGTTTATGGGCCCACCATCCATTCGACTTAGCACAACCAGCGGCTAATCTATTCAGAAGCGTAGTGATCACTTTCAGGACCAGCTATAATTTTATTGAAAAACCACGATTCCTTTCAGGATAAATAAGAGAAGAGCACACCATTTTTGCAGAAATTTGTTGGTCTTTTTAGACAATTCCTTTCAAATTAGGGATTCAGCCCTAACCTCAGTAGAGTATACTTAGGAAGTAGACATTTATTTGGTAGCTTACTATTTGGTTTCTTTCTCTAAGTTCTTTGTAAGAGACTAGTTGCTCTTCCTTGCACAACATTAGCTATTGACTACTGTTATGTTCTTGAAGAATTGAGTAGAGTCACCAGATCATCTTTTGTCATATAATCTCTATTAAGTACTTCCTCCAAACCCTATGGCAATGAAGCGTAATCATAAAGTAGATAATATGACATTATAATCTTTCTCTATTGATTATAATCAGCAAGCATTGTTTGACGGGACTTACCCTGCCGATTCTAAGATCGTATCCCAGGTAGCGTTTCAATAACAATAACAACCTTCAGACATTACTCATTGGAAAGTTTAAAAGCTCAATAATCCATGAATCTAAAAATCATCAAACAATCAACCTAATAATTCAATTGACAACACATACAAGGTACCAATCCACAAAAATTCTGAAAACAATTCTGCATGCTATGTGAAAAGGAAAAAGTAAGTGCATTCTTCAACTGCACATGACCACAAATCAAACTGTTCCTTCAGCCTGGAACAAAACTTGAGCTATTCATCAACAGGAAATAATGTCTCAATCACAAGTTTTCCAACTCCACCTTAGTCAAAGGAGGATTTTACTCAAATGCCCATTGATTTTCTCGCCTGACTTCCTCTTCTTCCTCAGGGGTGAAGTCATTTTTTATATTAAATGTCTTCCGTATCTCGTCTGGAGTTTTGCCTTTGATCATATCAGCAACAGTTTGGCATGTCAAATCAAGTAAACTCTTTATGTTGAGATAATTTGCAGCCTACAAGAGAAAAAAATCACCAATTAAGCTTATTGCGTAACCAGATTTACATTGAAACACAATACATCGGTTCAGAAACTCTACAAAGCCCAGAACAGCGCAAAGATTGTAAGATTGTGCAAAATTTTAATAAGTAGTCAGAAAACTTTGATATGACTGATACTGCAATAAAAGTCCCAATTTAGTCAAAGCACCCAATTTTCAGCATCTACAGAAAACCATTCCTAGTTTGCAGTATCACCCAAACTTCCGTGATGCTAGTTGTGCATGGCAATCAGGAATGAGGCAGCTAGCCACAACAAGGCAACGGTGCCAACAAGTTGGATTCACAAGATGTACTTGGAGTCTGCGTCTAAACTTCTTTCAAAGAGAAAGCCTCATGCTCAAATTTGAATTTTTAAAAAAGATAGGTGAAATCAACGTTGAAAACAGTAAAAAGCGGCTACCTCTTCAGTGTAGTGTCTACTAGTAAAAATAATAAATCTTCAAAAATTGTAGAAAGAAGAGAAGATAGACAAAACTTAAGCTCACGTACAACCCTTGAAAATAAAAAACCTAGGATAACAATAACGAAATTGCTGCCGAATAGCTAACAAGCTTGGTGGGAGAAAAGAACAGTCGAACAACACGGGCTTAACATTGTGAAACAGAAGCACAGATGCAGGAGCTGTCATGCGACTTAACAGAAATAGGGTGTCGATGCCACAATAATAAAAGGAGCATGCAGAATAGGAATGAGAATGAGACTTGTTCAGAACCTAAATATGCAACTAAGTAGATCTCATTGACCACACCCGATGCTAAACAAATATGATGAATAAGTGATTAAGCAACGTGGTGTGTACAATTCTGACAAACAACACATGTCAGAAAATTAACTCTCAAAAACTAGCCAATGAATTGATCCTTGTCATGATAGGCTGAAAGTCAAACCACCAGGGGCATGATGAAGTTTAAGATACCAGAATGAGATCAAATAGGGTAGCTTGATCAACTTTGACAAACTCGGCATCCCATGCCTTAACATCTTCCTCAGAAACGGCCGTTTTGTCCTCGCCCGCTTTCTGCAACTCCACATGGTACTTGCAGTATTCAATCACCTTGGCAAGAATTTTGCTGGAAACATTAGGCAGCGGAATGGGGCTATCAGTGCCGGTGTCTTCGATCATATTCTTCACAGTCTGCGACTCAAAAGCCACTGATTCATCCACCACAAACATCTCCTCATCCGAACTCCTCAACTTCACCTTTCCGCTCGACATCTTTCCCCCGCAAAAACTCCTCCTCACACAGATCCCGCAAATGTACCACTATTTCTTCACCGCTCAACAATAACGATACTATCCTAGCTAAATGCTTTGCAAAACCGGTGAATAGACACACACGAAAGGCAAGGGAAGAAGAAAGCAAGCAAGTAAAACTGAATGCAAACGAAGCGCCGCTGAACAATATTGATACTACCCTAACTAAACGCATGCAAAACTAGTGAAAACAGACAGAAAACAAAGGCAAAAGAAGGAGAAAGCAGGCAAAACTGAATGCACACGAAGCGCCGCTCAGCAACAATGATACTACCCCAACTAAATGCTTGCAAAACTAGTGAAAATAGACAGAAAATAAAGGCAAAAGAAAAAGAAAGCAGGCAAAACTGAATGCAAACGAAGCGCCGCTCAGCAACAATGATACTACCCTAACTAAACGCATGCAAAACTAGTGAAAATAGACAGAAAACAAAGGCAAAAGAAGGAGAAGGCAGGCAAAATTGAATGCACACGAAGCGCCGCTCAGCAACAATGATACTACCCTAACTAAATGCTTGCAAAACTAGTGAAAATAGACAGAAAATAAAGGCAAAAGAAGGAGAAAGCAGGCAAAACTGAATGCACACGAAGCGCCGCTCAGCAACAATGATACTACCCTAACTAAACGCATGCAAAACTAGTGAGAATAGACAGAAAACAAAGGCAAAAGAAGAAGAAAGCAAGCAAAACCAGATATAAAAGACGAGCGAGCAACAGGAAAAGCGAGGAGCGAGCAGGATCGAGAGACAAAATGATGGATCGGAACGAAATGACGACGTCTATCGAGGGAGCTTAACGGCACGGGATATCTCCAGCGCAACCCCTTGGATATCCGCCACATGGCACACTGCCACTTGGACTCTTATCGACAGCTGCTCCAAACCACGTGGCAGAATCTCAAGGTTTAAAATGAGATCCGACGGTGGAGAGCGTTCGGTAGTGCAATGTGTCTAAGATGACTTCTATATGAAGAATTCAAGAAAGGCAGGCTTCAAAGGTCGTGAATAGACTATTTGCGTGAGGCTTAAGGGCACGAAGTGGTCTACGCGCGCCCATTTGGATGCTAGCCACGCGTCAAAAGCTGCCACTTGGATACATCTGAGTGGCTTCTGGATTACACGTGGCAAAAGCCAAATGATGTCGCCAATCATCGAACGGTGAGGAGCTTGAAGTCTTGGTGTGCCTGTAAGACAAGGGAGATGGCATTGTACTCCTACTAGGTTTGCAATCGTCCGAACGTCAGCCGTCGTGCCCGTCAAAAACGTCAAAATGAGAAACAGGGAACGGTCCTTTTTCATGTACTGAAGTCTGCCTGCCCTCATTTGTACGTCACTATGGCCTGTCATGATGGCTTTCAAATTTCAATGACCTTCCCTAAGGAAAAAAAAACAGAGATGACCCTCCCACCTAAAAACATAAGAAGCAAGTACTACTTTGGCCCCAGCAAGCTCTCACCCACATGTTATTTTTTTTTAACTGGCACCCAAACAAAGATCCCATAATCAATCCCACGGATTCTTCATAGCCCGTTAAACTTCAAACTTGACCCCACTCTCACATTCATGTGGGTGCTCAGAAGAGCGGTGTCAATGTCGGTTCCTAGGAAAAATGGCACCGGTGCCCAAAAACATGGTGTGGGTGCAGGCGACTATGGCGCCGCTGCCCAAGATGTGGGTGCGGGTCCTCGAGATGGTGGCACAAGTACTCGGGGTGCAAGTGCCCAGGTGCCAGGGTTCCTATGAAAAACTGCTGGCAGTGCTCGAAATGCCAAGTGCCCGCAGGTGGCTGGTGCTCGCAAGACACTGGGCCCTAAGA
Organism: Diphasiastrum complanatum; assembly: GCA_029204225.1. Classification (NCBI taxonomy): domain Eukaryota; kingdom Viridiplantae; phylum Streptophyta; class Lycopodiopsida; order Lycopodiales; family Lycopodiaceae; genus Diphasiastrum; species Diphasiastrum complanatum. The sequence continues at coordinate 64,205,964 of CM055097.1, forward strand.
GATTTTTTTTCCAAGAGTCGCACATTGGGTTTGATTCCTAACCTCAAACATATTCGGCCATGTGCTCTGAAGCTCCAACAGAGAAGAACGATGTCCATTTGCACTGAAATTAGCATAGCATTGGTTGGATGGGCCATTTCATTGTGCAACTCCAAACGGTCTAAGATGCCAGCATATGTCTCCCAAAATGTCTAATTTTTCATACAAATCCTATGGCATGATCTCCCTCTTGAACGCCATCTTCTCCTTCCAAAATTATTCTCGCTTTTGTTTCTTTGTGAGCTCTCCTCCTCATTGGATTCCAGCATGTGTCCTCCTACATATAACACCCTTCTACTTGCTCTCTTGCACACCACCATTGCATCTATTTATCTCTACAGTTGGCTACATGATCAGTTGCATACCTTGCGTTGGAGTTGTACAATTTTGGAAGTCTATTCATTTTGTTGGTGAACTGAGTTGTTGCATCTTCTCTTTCTAATCAGACTAACTTTGGATCTTCTAGAAAGGTGTGCACACAATTTTTTGTAACAAATATGCATTTCAATGAGGTCGATGTGCCCTGTTGGGGCTAACGGTGAGCAAACATTTCATAAAGAGTCCTTTTTATTGAAATTGTTGACTCCTTTTGTAGGTGCCAATACAAAGGAAATCAACAAATCTAGTTTTTTTATTGCTTGCTTTACGGACTTTAGTTACACTACTTGGCTAAATGAGATTTCGAAGTTGCTAACTTGACATAATTATATACACACACAAGCAAAGGTTCTTTTTTAACTGAAATCACACACTTAAAAAATGTCTAAAGATCATATCCTAACAAATAGAGATAACCTACGAGATGATACACTTTCATAGTTATGGCTCTATGGCTAATGAGGTAAATGTAACCGCTTGTTGAAAATTTAGGATGATTCATGCATATCTCCTACTTGACCTAAATTTTTATACCTTTCTTGAAATAAGATAATCTAATAAAGACATTGCGCTATCATTAACCCGTCTTTGTCGTATTGGAATCATTAGTACCTAAGGAGGGTGTTTCGCTTAAATCATTTGGAGATGGGTAGCTCTTAGGAGACGTCTTCGCCTCGCATCCAGGTATGAAGTTATATGCAATAATACCAGTATGTTTTGTCTTCTCACCTTTTTTAGGGTTTAGGCAAGCATGCCAAACGCATAGTGCAATACGGTCTATTTGCTCATGAAAAACTCAATGATGGGGTAATAATGTTTGTTTTCAAAGTTTAGTCTTGAAGGTATGCATCTCATGTTTATATAAGAATGTAAGGACAGTTGTTATATGTATGCTATTGTTTGGCTTAGGGTTTGGCTCTAGTGGGCTTGTATGGCATGGATTTTCCCAAGCTATAAGGTGCTTTGACTCCTAACTGTCTTCATGGGACGTCCTTGGGGCTAGTATGGCACGGATTTGTCCTAGTATCTACCACTGATGCAAGAGTCATGACTATTTGTATACTGTGTATTGCAAGATAGCTTCTTATGTGTGTAGAATGTCAATGTGAACTTAATACATTCGGTAGCCCTTACGCTGATCAGTATCTACCTTTGTACGGTTTCATTTTAGGGCAAAATTTATTGCTATTGGGGAAGATTGGACATATGATTTGTATTTGCAATTGAGCTGATAAGGTAGTGAATCTTGTTTCAAACATGGATAAGAATTGATGCTCAGCTATGGCACCGGTCTTTCTCATGTAACTAAGTCGTGCGGTTGTGTTTTGTGGGATGGTGGTAGGTAACAACTGAGTGTCCTAAAACTCACTTCGCTTTATGGTACCTTGTACTGTAAGACTTTATACAACTTTGTTTTTACCTGTTATGCTATAAATTAGAAAGTTCAAAGGGTTTGGTCTTGACTTGTCAAAAGGGACTATGTGAAATCCTTTTACTCTCTCTCTCTCTCTCTCTCTCTCTCTCTCTCTCTCTCTCTCTCTCTCTCTCTCTCTCTCTCTCTCTCTCTCTCTCTCTCTCTCTCTCTCTCTCTCTCTCTCTCTCTCTCTCTCTCTCTCTCTCTCTCTCTCCCCATGAATGCTATTGCATCAAGCTACTCCCAATGTTACCATCGAACATGGTTAGAAAGTTAACTCCTACTAAGTTTGCTTGGAAATTCTGACCGAGAGAGTACGACCTTATTGGTTACACGTGCATAAAAAATGATATTGTTAAAAAGGTTTTTTTTTTATATGGGGGTCACCGAGATATGTGATAACTTGCCCTACAAGTTTGTGATGGACGGTGAGGATTTGCTCTTCCTCAAGGCCTTGAATCCAACGATGGGCATCATAGTCCATAGAGTGCCTTAGTTGAACTTGAAAAAACTATAAAGGATGGCCTTCACACAAAAGCCTATTTTTGGCAATAAAAACCATGTGAGTACCAACTTTTGAGCATAACCTTGCTTGCCTTGAATATCACATAGGAAAGGATGTAAAACATGGGTGGATCTCTGGGATTTCCAATTTCTTGCCCTAGAAGTTTCTTATGTACGGTAGATATTATTCCATTTCCCAGGCCTTTGATCTAACGATGTGCAACATTGTTGGATTTGGTGCCTAATAGTGTCATGGAAAAGCTTTACATGGCTTCTTGGATAGTGCTCTACCTCCACTCTCCTTGTTGGACAATGTTATTCTTCTTCTCTTCCTCTCTCTACTATGATTTGCAACCTTCTTGCTATTGCCATCTGCACAATGTTGTTGGTTGGAAGTAGGCTACATGGATTTTTGCTTGTGATTCGAAGAACAATCCACAAGTCTTTTTTTTGCTTGTTGGCCAACAAACTATCTCCCATCACCATTCCCATGGTTTTATAGTTCTATCCTCTTGACATACAAGTCACCTTTGTTCTTGCTACTTCAAAACATACAATTCTTTTCAACACGATAGTTTTAGAATGTTGTCACATACGTCATTCCTTCACTATGCTGATTTTGATGGTGTTACATACAATGCTACTCTAGGAAGTGGAACATGACTGTTTCTCAGGATGAATGTTCATCACATATTTATGTATGGCACTAAGCTTAATTTTTTTGTACGTTCGCAAAAATGTTGGTACTTTTAGATCTCAGTTTTGTATGGAACCTAACACTCTTGCATGGAATTTATTTTTAGGTTTAAACAAGTATAACGTAGGTTAGGGTTTAAAACATACTATGTTTTCAACGTGAGTATTTTGACAATGGTTGTTAGTTTTTGTTGTGGATATGGTAACCATACTCTATAAAATAAAAAATTAGAATCAGGTTTGTAAAGATAGCCTTGGGTTTGGTCATGTTTGGGCATGTGTATGAGATTTATCAGGTTGATATATCAATCTTATGCTTCAATATGGCATGAATTTTCTTTGAAACCTACACGTATATCCGAGCCTTGCGATTTACCTTACACAATGTCATATGATTTTTTTTTGGCACTTATGCTATCTAGAATAATAATTGAATAAGATTTGGTTCGGATAGCTCTAAATGGCATGGATTTTTTTCTAACATTACACCATAGCAGTTAGAGTATTATAGTCAATTATGGTAGCCCTAGTGTTCAGTATGACATGATATGCCTTGGTAAGTATACCTACGTGTAAGCCATACCCATTGCTATGTAGTGAATGATTATGGTTTTTACTTATATGTTGTGCTTATGATTGTATGAAAAAATTCTATTTCTTGTCCTATTACTGATCAATATAGATTCTGCTTGATACTATTTTTTCAAGACATACCCTAGTGCTAGAATAATTATTGGTAGGAAAGAGTGGGTGTTTTGTGCTAAAATGAATTCTTGATCTTAAATAGTGAATCATGTTTCAAACATAGATAACAATTGATGCTAGAATAATTATTGGTAGGGAAGAGTGGGTGTTTGTGCTAAAATCAATGAATGATCTTAAATGGAATAATATTTGATGCTCATCTGTGACACATGCCTTTCTCACTATACTACCTCGTGTGGCTTTGTGTGGTGGAATGGTGGTTAGATAACAATTGGGTGCTCTAGAACTAGCTTCAACTTATAGAGCTATTGTATTGTAACACATTTTTCAACATTATGTAAACTTGTTATGCTATAAAATGAAGGATTCAAAGGGCCTTGAGCTGTTAAGAGAGATGGTGTGAAATCTTACTGGTATACAAAATTAGTAAGTGGAACTGACACAGACTCTCGCAAAGGTTTAGGCTTTTTTATAAATAAGTAAACTAGCTTTTTTATTTTCTTCTCAGAGAACTGATATTTTTGCATAAAGTTGTGAATTTTTACTAGCAACTAGATGAACAGTCACTTTGGCCTTCTATTTTTGGTATTATTCTTTGCCGACCTGGCAGTAGATAGATTCAAATCACACCTATGCACAGTGAATCAGACGAAGGTTCTTTTTTTGTATTTTTCAGGGTTTTGCTGGTTTTTTTGTGGTTTTTCTGATGTTTTTGCAAATATGTTGGGAATAAATCTTTGCCATTCAATCTGAAGATTCTGTTAGTAAAACTGAAGCTTCTTGAAACTCGACGAAGGTTTCTTGTCTGAGAGGATAAAAATTTATCAGATCTTATGACGATTTTGCCTCCTTTTTGTTCAAATTTGACAGAATTGACCAATTTTTGTTGTTTTTTTTTTCTTCTAATTTCTCAGATCCAATTGGACCTTAAGAATTGTGATCTGAACTGCTCAACAATCAGATCCACTCAAATCAAGCAAAATCACCCTCAATTTAACTCTAAAATGCAATTTTAACCCTATGCATGCCAAAACAAGATGCCTAATGCAGGCTAACCATCAACCAAACAAGCTGCAATCTGAAAAATTGGCGTAGCTCCCCGACAATTGCTACAAAATTGTAGTGGGGTTAATTTTCTAGCCTATCCTCAACCCAAGATCCAAGCAATCTAACATCAAGGAGATGAAGTTAGTCGCCACGCAGAGGTTCGATCTCATGAGAGCGATAACATATTTCAGATGTCAGCATGAATGGAAGATCCACATCTAACTCCAACATCCATATATTGAGTGCTTGTCTGTAGTCGACACTCGAAACTCCTTTGATAGTTTGACTGCCTTCGATAGATTGATTGTCGCGTAGGTACCTGTCGTCAATTCTTGTGTATTTATGTAGATTGTGTGAAAATGCAAATAAATATACATCAATATGAATAAAAATAGATTAGCTATGGGATTTAGGGGGAGAAGGAATAAATCCAACACCTAGAAGAAGACCAATGTGGTGATTAAGTGGGAAAAACTCTATGGCAACCACTCTAGAAATATATCACTGAAATCTTGCCTAAGTTTCTTAAAGATTCACTCTCTGGTGTGAATCCAAAACCTACATCACTGTGCATTCAACTTTATACAAAAGATAATACAAAGACAGAATATATACATATCCATTAAGTTTTGCGAGTGAGCCATTGTATAAGAATGACAGATTATGAGTTACATAAGTTTTCTTTCAATATTTCTAGTTGAAAGTCCTTGGACAAGCTCGGTATAAAGCGTAAATTTACCAATGTAGGATCTATTCTAGTAGAAAAATGAGAATATACTTCTTGCAATTCTTGCAAGTACATATCAAAATCATGGAGGATAGACAAGAAGGCTACCTTAAAGGTATTACAACAATCATCCCGTGATGTAGGGACTGTTGGATTATTATCCTATAATCTGATATTTATCTATATCCATTCAGTTATCCAATTTCTGTATTTTTATTCGTGTTTCACACAGCTTGCAAAAATACATGGGAATGCTTAACAGCCGAGTTTTTCATTGTTAGCAAGCAATTATCATGTATCCTAATTGGATAAGCAACAATGCAATAGGGCTAAGTGTCAATTGCAATCTATAGCTCATTGTGGCTAAACGCCAATTGCGAGATGGCTAAATTGTTGTCCTAACCATCATTTGGATAAGCCTATTCGGCATTCCTAACTAGTATAAATAGTTGGTCATTTCTAGTGTTATTGTTCTTCTTCTTCTTCCTTCATTCCTCTTTCAAAGAGGACTTAACAATCATAGAGTATTGCTAGTCTCGGTTAATCGCTAATTAGTGGAAGTGCATCAGACAAAGTGGAGTTAGTTTCGTAGTATGCGATTGCATCCACTATTGTTTTGTGCTCACTATTAATCTGATTTGTACAAGCTACTCACTGAATTGATTGTACGGTTTTATTGCATTCAGTATTATGTCAGAATGAATGAATGCTTCTCTATTCTATTGTAATTTGTTTGAGCTTTCGAATAGTTCATACATCTTTACTCACTCTATTATGTTTTGTCTACAAAATTAATCTCACTGATTTTGATGATTTCAAAATTAGAATCAACTAGAATCAAACATGACAATTGTCACAATAGTTTTGTTTGAATTTGATAGGCATAGCCATACATTAGAAGAAAGATCTTTTTGTAGAGCTTGATACCAGCATCTATCAAATGTACTCTTCCTCTATCGAGCATTCTTTCCTTTTTCCAACATGGTATCAAAGCTTATGTAATTAGATCTCACAGGTTTACTTGGAGGGATATTGGCATGCATAGTATGTGAGGGACTTGATGGTGGCTTTGGAGTTTGCATCTCAAAGTATTCTCAGGGAATGGTTTGGAATCATTCACAGGGGCAACTTTGGAGCTAGCTTGGGAATATGCGGGTGGGGCACTATAGTGTAGATGGTTAGATCTTCGTGATCAAGGTTGGCATTGGGATACCTGATAAGTATTGGATTATAGGATGACAGGGCAATCATAAGGGTGCAGCTATTTCAGATTGGACTTGAGTCATTGGTTGATGGACAGGACTTACAGATGGGATTCATGATGGAATCAAGAAACTGCAAATTCAAATGGGCAAAGCATGAAGCTTTGAGAGCCAACTCTAGGATGGAGAGCTGATGAAGATCGCATAGTTGGAGGTGATCGGAGGGAAAACATTGTGGTGAATGTTTTGCTGGTGATTTACTGGAGGGGACACTGATGGCGAGGACTTCATAGTATGTTCATTTGGGAGTACAAGATGGCATTACAGCAGGGGGCCAAACATTGGCATCGGCTTCAATGGAGACGCATCTACAATCATGGGCGTGGATAAGCTATCTATAGCTTGGAGTCTAGACTTGCACAGGTGTTGGAACTTGGTTGGATTAGATTCATAGGTGGTGAGATCAAGGATAAGCCTGGAGGAAGTCACTCAGAGCCATATACTTCAATATGATTAAAGAGACACTAGTCTCAAGATCCCGTCAGTAGTGACTCAGGGATGAGCTTGTGTTGGCATGATGTCGGGTGGCACATAGCTAGGAAGAGCGAGCAAATGCTAGGAGCCAAGAGAGACAAGTGATGCTTCAACAATCGTCTTGGATAGCAAGATGGTGACCAGAATGGAAAACATCATAGTATGTGGATGATGAGTCCATTGGGATGGCACTTAGGGAGATGCTACAGTTGCTCAGGTATGATACATCATTGTATGCATAGTGGATGTTATTCAGCCGGTGCATCATGTGTGGAGACCTAGAGATGGGTCAAGCCTACTTGGATGTAGGTGACATGGAGTGTACCTAGTGGTGGTATATATTCTAAGGGCATGGAGTGCATTACGGGGTGATGTGGATCTAGCATGCTGTAGTGGGTTTCTTTCCTTGCCTAACCTCAATCCAAGATCTAATCAATCTAGCATCAAAGAGATGAAGTTAGTTGTCACGCATAGATTCGTTCCTATGAGAGTGATAGTATAGTTCAGATTTCAGCATGAATGGAAGATTCACATCTAACTCTAACATCCATTAACCCTAAGCATTAACACTACATCCACTAACACTAGATCCACAACAAGATATCTTACTCTTTCTCTCTCTCCCTTTCTCCCTCATAAAAAGTATAATAACATGCAATTCCAATAACAATCAGATCCAACATTTAGCAAAATCCAGATAAAACATGGGAGATGGAGAAAAAGTGGTAAACAACAACAAGGACATTCATCAACCCATTTCACAAGAGAACCAATCTGCTTTATTGTATTGAAGAAATGAACATGTGTAGGAACTCGAGTTGGTCCCTTTTTATACTAGAGAGGAGGACCCTGGCCTCTGAATCCTATTGGTCCATTTCTGCCTCCCTAATTATTCAAATTTAAAAAAGAGTGGGAACCATTCAAATTGGAGGGAAACCCAACTTTATTACTAACTTGACATTTAGGCCCAGCGACATTAAAAGTCCCGCAAAAAGGCTTAAAGTCCTTTTATTGACTTGTAACTAATCAAATAACTATGTGATCATCGGGTTGGACTTACACATGCACGGTGCCAAATCCCTCTCACTTTTTAACTAGGGTTAGGGTTGCCTTGGGATCTGCAAACCCTCCAATAGTATCCCCCACCAAAACTGGTGGTGGTCCCACGACACCTGAGAGATGCAGTTACTAGGGACTTTTATTGGCTTCGCGACGAATCTTTATTAAATGATACTGCACCATCTCCATAAAATTGGGCACTTTGAAGTTGTCTAGGACATGAAGCGAGATTCCCAGAAGCCTCCCATCATTGCTGCACGAAAATACAGTCGAACAACTGGCAGCTGATCCTTGATATTCTCTGAGGCCATTGGCTTATTTGGATCGAATGCCAAAGGAGGAAAACAATCATCCCATCTCATTACCATTGATGCCAACAGAGTTACCGGTGAACGTTTTCCAAGGTTGGCGAAGGTTGGACCTTTACCCAAGAGGGTCCTTCGCCCAAGTACTGTCATAAATGCAATTTTTCAAGATCTAAACCTATGGCCAACCTAATTTTGACATTTTAAGACCATCTAGCATGTCAGCGAAGGTTCCTAAGGAGAGTAAGGTGCTCGGTGAAGGTTCCCAATATGACATATTAGTGATCATTCACCTAACTCAAAAAAGGTACTATTTCTGAAAAATAACCTTCGCTCAACTCAGTATAGATATATCTGAAGTGGATGTACAGTCTGAAAGCTCAGCGAAGGTTACAGTGATTTTATAAGTCATTTTTCATCAAAAATACTATCCTTCCTTTTTCCATGCTGATGACTTTTTTGACTTTTGCTCATCAGTCTTTTCTCATTTTCTTCGTTTTTTTTTTCTTCTGTCTTTTCCAAACAAAACTTAACAATTAAATATTGAAAACAAAAAATTGAAAAACAAATAAAAATGAAAAATCAATTAGATCATGCTTGCTGATTTGGCGGAGCAGACTACCAAAACTTGCGTAAGCGGCTGCCATTCACCGAAGTATCAAATTGTTTTCTGTCCAAGTGTTCAAGAATTACTGCGCCATAGTTCAAGATTTTCTTTACTTTATACGGGCCTTCACCGGTAAACTTCAATTTTTTCTTGATCAGCTTGGTTTTGTACATTAGTACAAGATTTTCTTCTTTTAGATCCTTTTTGTGCAATCAACGATCGTGCCATGCCTTTCGGCGGACTTTCTCTGTTGCTAACGCATGAACTGCCATCAATCGTGTTTCACATAATTTGTGCAACGCTTCATGATGGAGTTGTAAAGACTTATAATTATTTAACCGTTATGTTGTCGCTATGTGTAAAGATGGGATTAAAAATTCAATCGACATGACAACATCTTGACCATAAACCAGTTGAAAGGGTGTTTGATTTGTACTATTTTTGTAAGCGGTTCTGAATGCCCATAACGCTGCATACAATTTATGTTCCCAATCAGAACAACTCGCTTCAACTCTCTTTGTCATAATAGTGCAGAAAATCTTATTGGAAGATTCAGCTTGGCCATTCCCTCTGTGATAGTAGGGAGGAGTACTAAATCTGTGTATAACAGAAAAACCTTCCAGTAAATACTTTATTGTTTGATCAACAAAGTGTGTACCCTTGTCACTAACAATCTCGATCGGACATCCAAATCTGATTATAATATTTTCATAGAGAAACTTGGTCATAGATATTGCATCAACAACTTTGACAGCTTTGGCTTAAACCCACTTGGTCATATAATCAGTTGCTATGATAACGTATCAGGCCTTAGATCCTTGCACAGCAGGATGAATAGGACCAACATAATCCAGTCCCCATTTTTCAAATGATGCTTGCAATAAAATCGGATGCAAGGGTTCATAGTTCTGTCTAGTAGGCCGGCGTGCTCGCTGGCAAACATCACATGTCTGAATATAAGTTTCTGTGTCCTTATGAAGTGTAGGCCACCAACAACCTGATTTCAAAAGTTTGCGAACAATAATATCTATAGAGAAGTGTCCTCCGCCCATGCCATCATGTGAAAACATGATTAAATCTGGTATTTCATGTGGTAAAACACATCTACGTAGAATATTGTCTGATCCACGACGATATAATTGTCCTGCAATCAACTGATAAGGTTGAACCTTATGAATCAATTGTCTCTTATGTAGTTTTGTCAAAGAGTCATTCGATTGTCCTAGCATCAGGTACTCAATAATATCTGCTGGCCACTCAGGTATTGCTTCTACATAGAACAATGCAGCATCTGGTAATTCATCATCCACTTCAGTATTAACTGGTGCAGATTCAGTTCCAAAACGTGATCGGCTAGATAATGTTGGTTCCCCTTTCGAACCACAATTCGAAAGTCAACTTCAGTCAATAATAGTAACCATCTTGCAATACGTCCAGTACTGCACGTCTTGTTTACCAAGTAAAGTAACGGCTAGTGATCCGTATAAAATGCAAAGTGTATTTCCATGAGATAATGACGAAATTTACGAACAGAAAAAATCATGGCTAATGCTTCACATTTTGTTGTTAAATAGTTTTTCTCCGGTTCTGTAAGTTGTCTGCTTGCAAATCGTATAGGATAGTCCTTCTTATAATCACCTAGCTGCGTCAAAACTGATCCAATGGCGTATTTTGAGGCATCCGTGTGAACATGAGATTCAACTGTCCAATCTGGAGAACCTATTATCGGTGCTGAAGTTAATGCTTTTTTTAATTTTTCAAAGGCTTCTAACGCCTCTACTGTCCAAATAAGAACAATAGTTAGTTTGTATATAGGTCTGCTAAATCCGCAAAGAAGATAATAAAAATTCGATAGTAGTTCACATGACCCATAAACACATAAACTCCACGAATTGTTGTTGGCAGTGGCAATTGCACAATATGCTTGATTTTAAAATAATCTGTGCAATGCCATGTCTCGATATCACATGCCCAAGCACAACTCCATGGGAAACCCATATCTGACATTTTTTTGGATTAAGAAAAATTTGATATTTGCGACATCTTTCAAATACTTTCTCCAATCGATCCAGGTGGTCTGTATCTGTGCTATGGACTCCCAAGTCATCCAAGTAAATTTCAAGGAATTTCTGTAGATAATCTTTAAAAGTCAATTGCATTACTCTTTGGAACGAACTTGGTGCGTTACAGAGTCCAAACGACATTACTTTGTAAGCATAGGTGCCCCATTCTGTTGCAAAAGCTGTTTTGTGACGATCTGCAGGTGCAATCTTAACCTGGTTGTAACCACTAAATCCATCCAAGAAACTATAAGCTTATGCTCCAGCAAGGCAATCCAAAATGCTTTTAGTGAAAGCTAACGAGAAGTGATCCTTTCGTGTCACTTTGTTCAAAGCCTTGAGATTCACACAAATTCTCAATTTCCCATTCTTTTTAGGAAGAATGACAATCGATGAAATCCATTCGATATGCTCGATCTCATAAATAAAATCGGCATCAAGCAGTCTTTGAAGTTCTTTCTTTATCAGATCCGCAACATTAAGATTACAGCGATAGAACTAACCTTTGGAACTGCATCAGATATTAATGGTATGGTATGGTATTGGGTTGCGCAGTCTTGAAAACACGTAGAAAAGGGCAAAATAAAAAATGAAAGTAGTCTAAGTTCTCAAAATTTCCAAACTCAGTGAGAAATGCACTAAGGGTGCTCTCACGACTAGATCCGAAAGACGACACCATCGATCCCGGGCAAATATCGCTTCTGTGCGCGAGGTAAGCAAACATGAAAAAAATGATTTTTTAAAAATGCGCACATGAGCGATATGTACAAAAAAAGAACTTGGAATATCACACTTGTGCGCAAGTAGACCACTACCTACATGAGCACATACAAGTAGCGTGCACAAGAGCAATATATGCAAAAATCGAGAAAAAAAACAGGCGGTAGGCCAATTTTAGGACACCTATCCTTTCATGCATTTATTAGGTCTATGCCACATGGCGTCTTCATGCAAAAGGTACTTTTACTCTCTTTGTAATAAAGATGCTTTTGCTTTGTGAGCTCTTTGCTTGATGTGAGCTCCTCCATCATCTGTTACTTGTGGATGTTGTTTATGGTTTCGATGGTTGGCAATCAGTCAGTGATTGCATCTCTAATCTACACACTCCACTAGATCAGATTTTTCGCATAGAATGTTAGCTTTGAAACCTTTATTCATAAGCCAACAAGGTAAAGTATAACTGAAAAGTAAATACAGTACAATAAAGCACCATAAAGCAAGACTTATTTCAAGACATCCAGCTGGTACCTGTCACCATCCCACAACAAAAAACCATGCGAGTTAGTGTGTGAGGAAGATAGATGTCAAAGCTGAATGTCAATTGTTATCCATGTTGAAAATAAGCATTGCTACTTAGCAACTTGGTTAAAATGAAAAATACATAGTCCAATCTTCCCATTCGTTTGTAATTTTTAGCGATAGGCTAAGTCGTCATATTACCATATCAGGACGAAAGCCATGCTGATCAGTGTAACAGGCATTAGTCCATATCAATAAATTATCAAAAAGAAGAAATTCGTGAAAGACGCTTGCTAAAAACATGTGTAAATAGTTTTTACGAATTTTTTTTGGTTGAGCAAGGACACGCGTACAACGGTATCAGGGCAAATCCATGCCATAGTAGCCTATGGACTTGTGAAAGAGTCGCGTACTGGTATGAAGACCCTTGAGCATATCCATGCTTTCCAAGGATGTTCAAGCTCGACTACTAGTTTTAATTACTAGTGTAAACTTGAAAGGGCATATGCAAAAAAAATTACAGATTTATTTGGGCTGCCGTGTTTAAGAAACAAGTACGAAAATCTTTGGCTTGTACAGTCTCAACGAATGTGTTAGGGCAAATCCATGCCATTCTAGCATCAGAGACTATAACAACTCTTGCGCAAATTCATGCAATCCAAGAGTATTTTAAGCCAAAGACAAGTACGATTATATGTATTGGGTTAGTTCGATAAATGTTTGAAACTACACCAGAAAAAAGAAAGAAATAAAGGAGAAGACTTCGTTTTAAAGAAGCTCGAATCATACATAGAATATTGCTTGTAAAGAAAACCTCTGTTTAAGTCGAGGTAGTAATACGTTTTGCTAACTCACGACAGAGCTCATACCTGGATGGTGGCGGAAGCACATTCTTGTGAAGATGCTGCCTAAAAATGCTATGCTATGTTGAATGACCCCCCAAAGAAAGAAAAAGTTTTTTTTTTTTTTTTTGGGGTGGGAAACTTAAAATTCCTTGATGGCTGAGATTAATGCACAAAATGGGGATCCTATCAAATTTTACTCTTCCTACCCTCTCTCCCTTTCTCTTCAAATTGATCCACCTTCTCTCTACTGCGACCTTGGTTGGATCGGATTTTAAGAGTACTGTGAACAAAAAAGGAAGAGTATTCGTGAGGAAAAGCTCTACGATATAACGTAAAATCTCCACTCTGTCTCTGGAGCATTAATCACTGATGCATTATTCATAAACAAATGAATGAGTTATGCTTGCTGTAAAAAGCTCACATACATGAAAAATGCGGATTGGTTAGAGTGATCGGCTTTCATAGATATTGTAGTGACTGAGCGCTGCCTCAGCACCACACGTGGGGTATCACTAAGGTATGATACTTTAGCTTATGGACAGCGAAGGTATACTTGATAATCGCTGATGAATGGTTAGTTCTGAGGGTATTTGGATAAAGCAATGGGCCGCTAGCCAGCGCTTTATTATGAAGTGGTAGATCGCACTTCTACGTGCCTTCTGTAGCGCTTCAGTTGCTTACATGATTACGTAAAATGTTGCCCACCTAACATGCGGATTTCTGCTTTTGGGAATGCATGAGGGCTGCGGATCAATACACCATCGCTCTATGAGCGGATCTCTGATTTTGTGGATGTATAACACTGTTTTGGCTTAATATTACACACAGTTGGCCGCCCACCTTACTCTCATATTATCGAAAGATGTACATACTGACATTGATAAAAACTCAGATACGTAGTTGCTCATAAGAATTGTAACGTAATGTGGTTTCTTTAGTTATCATTGTGAATGGTTTTGATAAGCAATTTTAGTAATATCAACCTGAAAGTAATGATACCAAAACGATTGTACTGTCTAACGTGTCTAACGTGCTGAAAACCAAGTTAGGAAACAATGTGGAGACGTTTTTATGGCTTTTTGAAGATGTTAGCACCAGCTTACAAAAGAAACAATGCTTTATTGATGATAAACAATTTTATTATAATGCATTACTAGTATAACAATAACACGCCACCTTTGACTCGTTATTCTGGGTGTGTAATCACTATTATATAAGGAAGATTTTAATTAAAGCAATTGGAGATGGGTAGCTCGCAGGAATTCTTCACCTCGCATTCAGGTATGAAACCATATGAGGTAACACCAATTTGAATGATGCTGGCGACAATACATGACAATTTTTGTATACATGAGGATATTCATGATAGACTTTAAATAATGGCTAAGCATTTAGTAAGAGTACTTACATTCCACATCTTTAAACTGATAAGGAGTTATTTACGATACTTATAACAAGGACAAGAGTTATTTGACATATGAGTAGGTGATTTTGAGTAAGCTGGTAAGTTGTAAGAGCTTGACCTTGACGTGCTTGTATGGTATGGATTTGCCCAAGCCATAAGGTGCTTCGACCCCCTACGGCTTGCATGGGAGTGCCTAGGGCTAGTATGGCACGGATCTGCCCTAGTACCTAGCACCTATGTCAAAGTCACATTTCTTGTTATATGTGCATTACAAGATAGCTTTGTACACGTAGAATGACAAGAGTTCACTTATCAAATTGAGCTTTGTCAAGGAAAATATCATACTAATGCTGATTATCTTTTACGACTTAGCATGGGAAGGATTGAAGACCCATTGAATGACAATTTTCCAGATGAAAATTTATTCGAGATATCTTCTACGGACTCTTTATATTTTGATATAATTATTTATCTCAAAGATCAGATATAAACCTGATGGGTATGACTTGGAGAAGAAGATAATATTTCAATATAAAGTTGCACCTTATACCATTATTGCTAATGTTCTATATAAACTTGGTGCAGATCATTAGTTAAGAAAGTGTCTTGAAGCTAAAGATATTCCAAAGGTTATTCGAGCCTTACATTCCGAAGATGCCGGTGGACATTTTGCTTTGAAGAATATTGTTAATAAGATTATGACCGCCAAATATTGGTGGCCTACCATGTTCAAGGATGTCTCTATTTATATTCGATCTTGTGATCCATGCCAAAGATCTGGTAAACCAACCAAATCTATGAATTGGCCGTTGACGCCAATCATTCCACTTGCACCATTTGAAAAGTGGGAGATTGACTTTGTTGGTCCAATAAAGCTAGTAACTCGACACACCAAGTGTCAATATATTTTGGTTGCAAGGGATTATGCAACGAAGAATGTTGAGGCGGAAGCAACGAAACGATTGCGAAAACTGTCGCTTCTTTTCTATTCAAATCTATTACACATTATGGTTGTCCTCTTGAGTTAGTCAGTGATCGTGGTTCCCATTTTCGTAATGATACGATTTGACTACTGACAACATATTTTTTGATCAAACACAGAAAGACAACCCCTTATAATCCGAAAGAAAATGGGTTGACTGAGAGAGCGAATAGAATACTATGCAAGATCCTGAATAAGATCATTATTGCACATGCTACAAACTGGGATCAAAAGTTACCCTCAATGCTTTGGACATATAGAAACACGGAGAAAATCACAACGAAACAGACTCCTTATTTTTTTACATATGGTATGCATTCAATTTTGCCGATTGAATTTGAGGTGCCAATTTTTTCGTATACAAGCACAACGAGTAGAAGCAAATTGTATTAACGAAAGATTGTTGACAATTGAAGAACTATGCGAACAAAACAATTCAAAGGATGTTACAGAGAAAATCCAGGGGGAGCGAAAGAAAAAACATGATACTCATATCAAGACTGTTGATCTTAAGGTTGATGATTATGCTCTAATTTATGACAGTTGTCATCAGAAATTTCCTGAAAAGTTACATATGAGGTGGATGGGACCTTACAAGGTCATTGAAGTATTTGACAACAATTTTGTCCAACTTCAGTCGTTGGGAGGTGCATTATTGCCAATGCGTATTAGCGGTTCCAGACTAAAGAAATATTATCTCTAACGAAGGATTTTGAGGGGAGAATCTTTCAAGAATCTTTGAAAAAATTTTATCCCGAATTTTTCTCTTTCTTTGATATATATATATATACTATTTGATTGTTATCTATTATTTTATCCATTATTTATTTTTTGGATTTGATAAATTCTTTTTATTAATGTACACGTGTTCCCATGGGTCATTCATATTTATGTTTACATTTATGAGTACGTGGAAGACTGTGTAGGCATGATATTTTAAATTAGTAAGATAGCGCTTTTTATTTATGAATTTGACATATGTCAAATCATGTTGCCACGTAATCATCGTTTTCACTGTGTCATCATTTAAACATTGTACTTTTCTATTTTCACTTTACACTTTCTTTTTGCTTTCACTCTTTCATGCATACTTACTCTCGCTCTCCACCGCTCGTTCATCAGCTCACGTGTTGTTGTGCCATCTATTTTGCAAATCTACCGAACAATATGGATTCGAATGCAAGCACCAGCTCCAGTGTCAGCTGGAAAATCCATGCATCCATCCGACTTGCATCAATTCAGTCACTTTTGGATCAATGTAGGTTGCGTAATCTCAAGGAGGACCCATCAATAGTTTTTCAAGAGATCAGTACTGACTTCATGAGTTCTATTCACATAGTAGTTCTGACTTTAAAGTTACATTGTGTAATGCCACCTTCACTATCAATGAAGCGGTCTTCTTTGAAGCTCTTGACTACCAACAAATGGCCTAGCCAATACAACGTCCAAGGACTCCATTGAAGAGTCGAAATATATATTTTTGAATTGTTTTGTACCAAGCAAAGGGTACAAGATTACGACGGTGAAAGATGCGCGAATGAAGTTCTTTTGCAAGTATGCAAATCAAGTGCTGTTTATCACTGATGTTGACGCTACCATATCAGCTTATAATTTTGGGCACCTGGTGGATGCACTGGCAGGACAGCCAGTATGCTTTGGCACTATTGCCTACAAAGCATTTCTGCGCTGGGTTAAGCACAAGAAGTTTGCTGCAGTGGGAGCACACATCTCATGACTGTGCAACCATTTTGGCATCATGACAGAAATAGAGCATGGTGTATTGGCATGAAGGATGCTAATGACCACGAAGATCGATTTATCCCGACTCCTACAGAGCACCTTTGTTCCACAAGACCAGCCAACAGCTACTGCAGCTATGGAAGTCGACACAGCAGCAGTCCCGCATGACTCTATTTTGGATTTTGCTGTGCAGATTATACTTGAGCCCTCTGCTACAGCCGAAACTTTGGCAGTCGTCCTTGTGACGGCGGATGGGTCTTCTCAGAAGCCAAAGAGCCCTGCATCCACAGATGACGAAGACATCATCTCCGACACCCAGATGCAAGACAAAGGCAAAGGGGTTGATGAGGAAGCCACGGACGTGGAGGAGGATGACAAAGAAAACCTATATAGATGGTACCATCCATTTTCCTTGGGTGTAAAGGATATTGTTGGTAAGATCCATGACTATGACTTGCACATTCAAGATAGTATGATGTAGCTATTCCATCATACAGATGAGATGACCAGCAACATTGAAATGTTGTCTGAGTAGATTACATCTCTAGAGGTAGACGACAAGTTGCTGAATAAGCAAAATCGCTCTTTGGGCCGAATGCTCCAGCAATCACATGACGAATCCCAATCATACAAAGATATCAATAAGGCACTTCAAGCCAAATCTACAGAATTGCAGAAAAATTTTGATTCTTTAAACTCTGAGCTCAATAAGGCCAAGGCAGAAAAGAATACTCTACAGACCACTCTTCAAGCGGAGACTGCGAGGAGAATAAGGACAGAATCTGCCTTGCGGTTATGCAGCAGCTCTGGATCAATCCAGATTGATTCTTTGAAACTGCAATATCTTCAGGACCAGATGCTCGAGAATTTTTGAGTCGAGTTTCTTCTTCCGATCAAAAATGACAAGATGCTAGTCGAAGAAGAACTTGCCAGATGCTTTAAACGCAACTGCTTGGCTAAAGCATTTCATAGATGTGCACGGAGAGAAATTGTCTAATTCTTTATATTTTCACTTGTCGGATAATTTTATAAAATGAGAATATTTTTGATGTACAAAGAGTTCGCCAAAACAAAAAATGTTCCTTATTTCAGTTACTCATATTTTCTTAGAATTTGAAAAACAGATTTTGGACTGGTAAAGATTCCCAAAAATCACGAATGACAGTATGCTCCACTTGCGAGTTGTTAAAGTCTGCAAAACAACCTACAAAGACCAATGATGAGAAAGGTAAATATTAATCAAATTTGTCATTCATTTAAATACTTTCTGTTTTGAAAAGATTACGTTGCGGTCTTTTTGAATACCATTGTGGTATGATCTTTATTCTATTAAATAAGTGAATCAGTGTATTTTCAGTGGATGCTACAAAAGCTCTTCAAATGCACAGAGATCAACAAACAGTTGAAAGACAAAAGTTGGCCAAGCATCAAAAGAAATGTTTGGAATGTCGACAAAAATATTTGGGCCTTGTTATTGATGGCATGGATTAGAAGAAAACAATGTTGCCTCATTTTGTCAAAGTGCCCAAAAATTTGAACATGGCAGATTTTATTCAGGTTCATCTCGTTGGAGCACTTGTGTTTAATGGCACTTTGGAGTCCAAGGTCTTTTTAAATTATCCCAATGTTCGAAATTATCCAAATTTGACGATCACCATTGTACATAAGATAATTTGTGAATTTGGTGAAAATCTTCCAGAAATACTTTATTTGCAGCTTGACAACACTGCTAGGGAAAATAAAAACCAAACTATTTTGGCATACTTGTCCATGCTAAAGGAGAAATTTTGTTTCAAAAAAGTAAAAATAGGATTTTTGTTGGTAGGACATACTCATGATCGAATTGATCAAATGTTTAGTTAAGTTACTTTTCTAAGAGGTTGAGATGCAAGAAAGCATTTTCATTACCAGTGCTTCAAAGCACTGTTGAGGAATCGTATGTGCCAAAGCCAAACGTTCATTAATCAGACACACACATGATTTTCATGATTATGTTAAGACGTCCAACGAAACAGAGCGATGCGTAGTTAATATTAATGATATCAGCTTTCAGCACCAGTTTAAAATCAAATGTAATGAATCAGACATTATATTATTATGGGGCAAACTCTTTTCAAATTCAGTTTCGTGGCTACCTCTTGAAGGAGTTCGATTTTTGCTTAACATTCCATAGACTCAAATCAAGCTTGTTGTGTTGTCTCCCTTGAAGTTCTTGCTAGAAGAACAAAAGGCGCAAAGAGCACATCGTGAGATTAATCCATTTGCCTCAGTAAATTTTCTGGAATCAAGTGTTCAAGCAGCTTATCATTTTTTTGATGAGTTTGATCAGCATTGGTGGATGGAATTTTTCGAGGAACAAAAAATCAGTTTGCTCAATCTCGAACATACATCAACATCTGAAGAATTTCATTGGCCTCATAAATTAGGAACATCAACTACAACTGTTGAACCTTCAGATCTTCCTCGAGATAATGATTTCTTGCAGCTTGTGCAAAGTGAGGAACGTGAAATTTATGTGGGCTCAAGGAAGCATAGGCAAAGTGTAAAAGCTGCAAAAATGAAATGGTGCGGTGATTTGAATGAAATCCAAATTGGAAGCCTTGTTGCACTTCTAGCTTCAGAAAACAATGAAGGACATCCATTTTGGATTGCCAAAGTACTTGGTTTTATTCAAAATAGCAATCAAACAAAAGTACTACGTGTCTATTGGTTGCGCACCACTTCAACGAATGCTTTTTTGGGAAGGTACGAACTCGAAATGTTGTAAGTAGATCCAAAGGGCAAGAGAAAGAGATTGCCAAAAATCAACCAAGAGTCGACGATTTGAATCTACATGATGTAGATGTTTTGGCATTTAATTTTGAATTAACAATGACCAATCATCTACGAAAGTCAACAATATCTATATTGAAAGAACGACTTGGATTACTGGAAAACCCATCATCCTCCACTCGTCATCAACAGAGAAAAGCTGATTTACAAGGATTTTTGTCAGCATTAGATGCGAATTCTGAGGAAGATATGCCAGTTGACTCTGATGAAGAAGACGGGTCTTCCACTTCATCAACTGAAAACGAGAGTGTTGAGAATATGTCAAGGTCTGAATTGAGAGGCATCAGTGAAAATCCCTTAGAAAATGTACTTTAAAAAAAATAATGTGCAAATATAATTTAAGTTGTTTTGTATTTCAATGGGATTTCAAATTTCAAAAATCATTTGTTCTCTTGAATTATTATTTCATTTATAATTATGATGGTTTTATGGAGTTTGCAACAAAAAACTTCTAGCTCTTTATTTACAATATGCATTTTTTGGCTTTTTTTAAAAACAAAATTTAGAGATTTATTAAAAAAATCCATGATTTTGGCCTAAAACTAGGATCATTAAAAAACACCAAAAAAGATTACTCTTTTTTAGGCCAAAGTCCCAAAACAAATGTCATCATATTATAAGCATGTTAGAGCATAGGACCACCACTCTTGCCATATATGGAAGTGGATGTGTGCCTTCAACAACACTTGTACAAGCTCGTGCTATAGTAGACTACTCTTTATGCTAACTTGTGTTCCCATTGGTGAATGAATACCTTGTGGTAGGTGCTCGAGCCCCACTAGGCTTTCCCATTGGTTTATGTTCTATGGTGAATGTGTTTATGGGATTATTTTCTCTCTCACCTTGTTTATCATTTCCCTTGTGGAGTTAAGTAGGATTGTTTTGCTTCTTAAGTAGGAAATCACTAGTTGAGAGACGACCATAATGAACTTAGCATTTCCTTCCTAATTTGCTACATCTTCTAGTAGGGAGACCACCTGTAAGAGAGAGAGAGAGAGAGAGAGAGAGAGAGAGAGAGAGAGAGAGAGAGAGAGAGAGAGAGAGAGAGAGAGAGAGAGAGAGAGAGAGAGAGAGAGAGAGATCTGCTCTTCCCACACTTGTACACTATATATAATAGGTCCTTGACCTATTTTATGTGCTTGTTCAAGCTTATCAACAAGTAGAAAGGTGTAGATCTATTCCAAACCCTATGGGATGCACTCATGACAAGATTTCAGACCAAGTCACGCAATCAGATTATGCATCTGGAAGATCAAAATTACTAATGAATTGAGTGTAAGCAAAAGCTTTCTTACGTTATATCCTATTTTATGTCAAGCAAAAACATAGGAAAAGAGCATACAAGGATCACATGTTTATTAGAAATATACTAAGCATTCAAGAGGCCTATTGGGCAGCCATCAATCACAAAGTTCTGGTTGTGTTAGATAGATTCAAGCCATCATGCTTTAGACAAGCTACAAGCCTTGAGAAGAAGCATGTTACAAGCTTAAAAAAAAACAGCATTTACTCAAGTGGAATGATTAGTGACATCATAAGTATGCTTCTATAGCAGAATCTTCCTCATATACAACAAACAAGCATTTTGGTTGTCCATCGCACTTTGGGGATGGGCATCAAACTGCTCATTTGGTAGGGCGCCAAAGAGCCCATATAAATCCATCAAAAACGAGGGGAATATAGCTTGATTGCCAGTCTAGTAGACTATGGCCTAGAATTCATACTACAAACTTTTAAGAAGGCATGTGAAAATGCGTTTATCAGATCGGTAGTCAATCGATGTCCATAATCCACAAAAACAGCAAAGGTTTAAGATTCATACCTCAATCTCCAAATGAGGATCTTGTTGAGGCAGCGCCCAATTGTAGGTGCTTCAAATGCTTCTTTAGAAGCAAGGCTTCAATGCTAATCATACATTACCATACTTTATGTGAGCCACAAAAGCAACGCATTCTAGAAAGCATAATGTCATAGTGCATAGGTGAGCATTACTTAAGAAATTGATAGCATTCTTACCTAAGAATGTAAAAAGCTCTTTTCCGAATACTTGACTCTTCCAAATGCGTTCATAGGTCTCCACAATGCACTCTCCAATCGGAATTAGGTCGTAGTAGAGAGAGAAAAATGAGAGAGAGCAAAATAGCGAGGAAGAGTGAATTTTAGTGTTGTGTCATATCCCTTTTTATAGAAACCAAAGTACACTTTGATGCACTGAGTGTTTGATAATGCCCACCGTTAGATCAAATCCCTATCATGTGCACTCATATTAGCCGTTCAAGGAAATCAAGTTTCCCACCAAATTACCCATTTAAAAAAAAAAACTTTTTGGGGGGTCATCCAACTTAGTGTAACAAGGTAAGGCAATTAAATTGATTTAGTACCAAAGGGGGAAACCTTTCCACAATTGTTCAAAGAACAAATAGAACTAAATAAGCATAAAACAACGTCCATGAGAGAGCGAGAGAGAGAGAGAGAGAGAGAGAGAGAGAGAGAGAGAGAGAGAGGCGTGAGGGGGGGGGGGGGTACTTGCATTTATTAACGCAATGCAAGTAATGGAGAATAGAATTGAAATTTAATTCATATTTTGTATGTATTTACTTGTAAACATTAACAACAATGGGCATAATTTTATCCGAAATTGTTTTTGGACATGCAACTTGAATGTAATGTTTTGACTTTGCCTTGATAATGAATGTTTGAGTGGAATAATTAAGTATTCCAAGTTTAGAATGCCCAAATTTGAGAACTTTATTTGTTACGGTGAATTGTTCAAATGAAAAAGACATTATTTGAAACAGCCCAATCTTAGGGTGCGCTAGTTCATTATAAGAAAACTATAAATTAAATCAAATACAAATATTACTTAGTTTCATACTTCAATATTTGAAGATTCTAAAAACAAGGTGCAATTTGCAAGATGACTTTTTGGAGAAATAAACTACACATAACGGGCACGAACTAACTCAATAATTTAGGTTAAAATTGATCGGAAGGGCAACCTTGAATGTCAAATCTAAACAACCTAGATATTGTGGAAATGAAATGGATTTTTCTAGAAAAATGCTTTGACTTTTTATGAATAACTTCTAAGCTTGCATGGGTAGGACAATACGCCCATAAAAGGTTGAGCAAGTTGTGTGGGTAGGAAATGTATGTCTACATCAAACAAGTCTCAGTAGAAAGCTTTACACCTCCCTTGGACAGACCCGCACGGGGTAAGGTCCCCACAAATAGCCTTTACCTTTGAGTGCAATCAGGGCCTCTACTTTAGTGAAGAGTTTACCTCCACGTCACTAGGTGGAATCTACAAAGCAATGGTCCTTTTACTTTCCCCGAGGAACCTTGAGTAATTTACACAAGCTTTCGTGCAAAAGGTTGTGTAAACGACCAGGTCACAAAAGTTGCATCGAACACAAAACTTTTGTGCGGAATTTGACATCGGGAAAGTCTTGTGTGTGGCCTTGCGTTGGCAAAAGGGCCTTTGAAGCGGAATCCAATCTACCTACCCCCACAAAAAGGAAATGGTGATGGCTCCAAAAGCGGAATCTGTGGGACAAAAAAATTTATGGCAAAAAAATTTAAGTTTCTAGCAACTAGAAGGTGCGTGTAAAAAATAATTCCACCAAAAAAAGTAAAAAAAAAAAAGATCGCCGAAGGTCCCTTCCTAAGCAGAATCCCCCACGGGGCCACACGTGTTTAGCGTTTGGCCCGGCCCAGTGGCTGGGCGCCATGTGGTGCCACGTGGACCCGATGCCTGGGCCGGCGAGGAGTGCCAAAACTCCTCACGTGATCGATTTCGACGGGCATGGGCAACTGGGAGCGCTTGAGCGGGCGTCGGGCAGCGGGAACCACACAGGGCACCTGTACACCCAAGCACACGCATGTGAGAGATTGTGCATGTTTGCTTATAAAGTTGCCTCAAGGAATCCGAGAGATGTGCTTGTGGAATAATCTTTGGCTGCCGAGACACGTGGTGCCAAAGGCAGGCAATTTTATTTAAAAAAGAAAAAAGAAAACATGTGGTTGAGGGCGCACCGGGGTGAAACGGCCACCGTGCCTCTGAGATGCGAGCCGCCCCCGGCGGCGCAGCAACCTTATAAAGGTGTAGCAGCTTCCCAGAAAGACTCTGCAAAAGGTTCTGGAAAAGGGCAGATATCTACTTTGACTGTTGGGTATGTACTATAACCTGTGGATAATAAACTTCCAGTACATGCACAGAAAACTCCAATGGGAAGAAAACAAGCACGAGTAAACTTTAGTCTGTTACCCAGGGGGTATGTAAATAGTCCTCAGGTCTCACCCATATGAACGAGGGTTCTACTATCGGGTATTGTCATAATCCTCTGGTTTCTCAGTAACCACGTGCACGGGGTTCTACTTTCGTCTTTTACCCATCGGATGTGGTCATTATCCTCTGGTCTCACAGGTCGTTATCCTCTGGTCTCACAGGTAACAAATACATACAGGATAGTCAACACAGAATATAAAGGAGCGAGAGAGAGAGAGAGAGAGAGAGAGAGAGATGGGGGGAGGGAGATGGAGACAAGCATGGGGAGGGAGAGCTACGAAGAAGATTCAACATTACATTGTTGGGTTAATGAAAAGATAAGCTTAATTTGTAGTAATAGACCTGTGGTGGCGGATTGGGTGGATCATTTGTTGGATGGTTTGATATAAAGAAGACAGAAACGTTGCTGTAGAATCTAGATCATTGTAACTCTCCCTCTCTTGTGACTCATTCCGTTCTCGTCCATAGTCGTCGTGTTGCTGCACGTCTAGTAAGGTGTTTTATGTTAAGCCCACTTGTGAATTATAGTTGTTCTTAGATGCAACCTGCGGATGCAAGCTGGGGATGGATGATCCTTGGGGTTGATGGTGAAGCTGCATGGGATACTAGTTCTTTGAATGGAGTCGTTTCTAGAGCTCGTGGGGCCGACCAGAGAAATTTTCTTCCCAGATGTCAGCTAGTCAGCACAAATTTTCACCATACATTATACTCGAAAGCGCAATTCCATCTTGCTGTTTCACCGACTTGTCGTGTAATTTGTCCTGATCCTGATATTAGAGAATCAATACCATTTTATTAACGAAGGGTTCATTTGATCAGTAAGGTTTCTAAGTTTCTTAGTCTTTGTCCACGATTCTTGCCTTGCCTTTCTAGATTGTGTATCAGGATCAAAAGTACTTAATGAGTAATTGTATCGAATACTATGGCTTGTCATCTGAATCCGTCTGTCTGAAATATGTAGCAGACTCGCACTCTTGCTAGATTTTGTTTTAGCACCGGACATCAGCTTCATGTTTTTCTGTGTTCACAGATATTTTAGTTTTCCTTCTTGTGAATTTATAAGTCTTGGATCGTGATGAGTTGTGCCGTCTAGCTTGCCTATCTATAAAATTACCAGGTTCTCTTTTTTCTTTGGGTGTAAATTCTGCTTAGATTTTACCGTTCACGTTAGTTGATCATGGCAGCTTACTGGCAGGCCTCGAGTCCTTTTTCCCCTTTATTTGTTGAGTCGCAGAACTCTTTCACAGAGACAGATACGCATGTCGGTGAAATCAATGGGATTCCTGTGTCCAGGTTACCGTACTCTACTCATGACGAAGGGTCAGATTGTTTTAGAATACACAGTTTACAAGCGCTTCGTAGTGAGGGTGAAAGAAAAGTTTTTCAAAACAGTTTTGCTCAGAGAGATTCGCGAGGAGGTGTCTACAAACAATATGGGCCCTCCGGAATCTTAGATATCTTTATACAACAAGCATGTGGCATTAACAACATTTGCATATATGGTGAGCAGGATGTGTACGCGAGGTTTTCGATCTCGCACAGCGTAGACAAAGCCTTGTGCTCCAGGATTGTGGAGGGAGGGGGTAAGAATCCAGTTTTCAACCAAAACCTTCAGATTGCTGTAGAGAACCTTGACTCGTTTTTGAAGTGCGAAATATTGATGGCTAGTAGAGTAAGTTATTTGGATGATCAGCTCCTAGGGTTTGTGTCTGTGCCGTTATCTAGTCTTGCAGGGAAGGGGAGACACTCCCAGGAATATGCCTTGTCTGCAACAGACCTTTGTCATTCCCACGCTGGAATTGTCAACCTCACTCTCATGTATCACGAGAAAAGGAATCCTTTGATGGGCACTCAAATGCTACAGATGGGTAATGGCGTAGGGGGCCACTCTCAGCTTGAAGCGTCGGCTTTGGGTGATAGCGATATGACATCAGATATCTCTACGTTGTCATTTACCTGCTGCCAAATTGAGAAGCTATCTGTTTCTGATTATACCAATGTCGCCTTTCCCAATATACAGGCTGTCTGTGAAGATCAGCAATTGATCTCAGATTATCTGGGCATGGCTTCAAACGAGTGTGCAAGAGCAAAAGAGAATGGTGTGACTGTAGGTTCACCGTTTCTACCACAATTCCATTCTGTACCTTTGGATCAAGTACATTACGATGAAACAAATACCGACACGGAGAAGCGTAACGAGGCTTCTGTTTTGGCAGATGATTGTCAGCTCTTCAATTTTGGAGATATGCCTGATCCTAGCGGAGTTTCATGTCCGAATGCTGGTATTTCTGAGGCACATAAGAACATTACAGCTTTATCAAATGTTCATGTCCCTTTGAAAAAACAAATGGTAGTCAGTAGTTCACCAGATAGCGTGGCTTTTTCTGTGTCTCCATCATTGCAGACGGCCTCAACTATGTCTATTTCCGAGGAATTTTCTGCAGGATTTCCAGCAGATATTACTTTGATGGATGGGGGAGGAAGCTGCATAACCCAGAAAGGCAATATACAAGGAAGTCTCAATGCCCCGCTGTTGAGTATTCCTGCCGAACTCGAATCATCTAAGGTAATGCAGCAGCAAATAGTAGACATGTACATGAAGAGTATGCAACAGTTCTCAGATCCTCTTACAAGGATGCAGCACTCTATGGACCTTGACAGACAGGTGAAGTTGGAAAGCACTACCAGTCCTTCTGGTCGTGACACTGGTGAATCAGGCAAGAAACTAGCTCACAGGGTGTTTTATGGAAGCAGGGCATTCTTCTAAGCTACTACAAGGCTCATGTACTGATAAAAACTGATATATCATGGCAGCTTATCTTGGATGATTATGGACTGTGAGCTGCTGCATGAAATACTGTGTAACATACTGGAAGACAGTTTCTAATCCTAATAATTTGTAGATGTCATAGTAGTGATGAACTTAAGAAAATTTTGCTCTTGAGAGGTTTTGGTCTTTATAAGACAAGATAAGAAGATCAGGTACGAAGTTATAACTTTGAAACTTTATTTCTACTGTAGCTCTTAAAGTGTAGAAATCTGCTAGTGTTAGCTTGTGCACACTTTGCAATGCCAACATTATAGAAAATCTTATGATCTGTGACTTGTCTCTTGGAGGGACCATGCAATCTATGATGGAAGCAAAAACTGCATCATGTAAAGTGATTCACAAATAACATCCATTCTCTTTAAAGTCCTATACATTGAATGTCTTGTGGATTGAGGATTAGCTGGTTGTTATGTTGTTTTTACTACACTTCAATGTCCATGGGTCTCACCAACTTTGTGAGACTCTCTTTCTTTGTTATCTTTCATTGTTAATTCTTGTAGCTACCATGGTTAGTGCCAGTACATGATGTTTGGTTAAATCACCAATGATGTTATATAAGGAAGTGTCTATGTGTGGTGGTGTTGGTGAATTCTTGTTTCACTTATGACATATGTTTGATAGGTACCCTTGATATGTTTGATCGTGGTATATTATGTCCATTATGTCCACTCCAGTATGTGAAAGTTTTCAACAAGGTGGAACAAGCTCATGGATTAACCAACCTCAATTTTAATCATTATTACTAGTACGCGATCAAGATGATGGGGCCCATGATCTTATAATGTCACAATAATTATAAAGGTAAGTACCAATAGATTGTATACAATGTTTGCAATGAGTGTTAGTAGGCCTAGTACAACAACCAGCTCCAAGGGGGAGCAACAAGCCACATTTTAGCCCAAAAAATCAATTGACAATAGTCATGGACCACCAATGGACATACAAGAATGTATTTATTATACTGAAAGACATCTATTAATGTCTTTATGATTTCCAATGACATATAACAATGTTTCTGTCCCGAAGGACAAGCAACAAGTCTTCACAACCTTGAAGGGGCAGACATATATCTAAATGGCCTCCACATGTAAGTTTCATAGCTTCAATACGATGTTCATGTGCACATAATTCAAGGATGTCTCAATGAGTTAAACTATTACTTGCGCTTTTACTCATCGGATTACTCATTCTCAGATCAATTATATTCTCCCTGCCTATGGTATCTGATCATCATTTCTAGTTAGTAGATGATTTGGCGAGTAAAATCGATTACTTGCACTTATACTCACGCTTATATATTACTTGCCATCAAAGAGAACCTGAAACTTGTATATTTAAATTTGATTTGATTGATTATCAACCACTCCAATTTGCTTTTCTCTTTCCAATGTGGTCCACTTATTATATCCATCTCAAAATATCAGCAAAAATAGTTAAAAATCTCAAAATGAGAAATACCAAAAATAGTTTCAAGATTCATCATACTTTATGCACTTAAGGTTTGGGTTGAAGATTATCTGCCCTATCTAGAAAGGTTAGTAGATGCGCTGATCAAGATAGCTAACAAATGTATTGAAATAGATATGTCTGTGATGGATGATCTTAGGTCATTTGTCCCTAATGCAATTTTGATTTTGTTTCAAGATCAACCTACCACTGTTTGATGGAAAGGGATATCCCAAACAATTTCTATAGATCTACATCCAAGCGTGTAGAGCCTATAAAGATAATAGTGCACAAGAGTTGTTAAGTTATTTTAATCCAAAGGATTGTATTTCAATCTGGAGTAGAATAAGTGTGATAACTGGGATATCTTACAAGTTGAGTTCATCACTTGATTCAATGCCATTCCTTTCCGATCCTTTCGTATACCTAGGACAAATGTACATAGATAAAAAAAAAAATTCCTACACGATTACATTGAATGGATCAAAGAGGATCAAAGTGGTTGTTTGGCAGTTGTGACCCTGATAGCATCCAAGACCATAGTCTCTTGACCTAGTTCATCACATAATTATGTAAGGGAATCAAATAGCTGATGAAACAATAGAACAAATATGTCTCATTCCAAGACGCATGTGCTGACACCATCAAGAGGGTGGACGATAGTGCGAGCACCAGCTTTGATTCAAATAACTACTCTGATGAGCAAAAATGTTGAAAGAAACAATGAGCTAAATGTAAGGATAAACTTCATAATGATGCTTCTACTTATACAACCAATAGTATTGACAGAATAATCTTGGCCATAGAAAAGTTGCGCATTTAGAGAGCTCACTTTTGACCTTACCACAATCGTTGACCAAAGATCAAAGGTGTGTAGCCTGGACCCACTCAAGTGTACCCCAGACGAGAACCTACGTGGTATCCTCACTGTGTGGGTGACCACCTAATGAATGTCCACACTATGGAATAGTCTGTTCGATACTCTGCAAATAACAGACGTAGGGATGAATGTTTGACGACAGGAGAGAAGGTTTCAAAGTAGTCAATACCACATCTCCACCTTCATCAGAACGACAGACATGGTTGCTGACATTTTCACAAAAGCCCTAGAAAAAGGACTTTTTGAGAGATAGAGGAGCAGTCTTGGAGTCGTCAAGCTATCATGCTTTGAGAGGGAGCTGTAGAAACAAAATATTTCTATTAACAAAGCTTTGATAGCTTTCAGCCCTCACTCCGAAGAAAAAGGTCGCGAACACGAAAGTCAAAAGACACGAAGCGAAAATGGTCGCGAACACCTTGACGAGAAGACACGAACGTGAAAGATTCGCAAAAGAGAATTTTTCACGGTACAGCAGGAGAAAGTCAGACGACGCAAAAGCCAAAAGACACGAGGCGACACAAAAATCGTTGCGACACCTTTTTTGCCCTCATGTCTCAAAAGGACCAGCAAGATCATGCAAGTACCAAGAAGTACAGATATTTGATTTGATATCATGACATCAACAAATGCACTCTAGGTCATGGCTAATTTGCCACTCTTGTAATTCGTGATTAGTTGTAGATGTTTAGTCACTCTAATCTAGAAGTTACACGACACGACTATATACCTTCTGGTTGATGCATGATATACTACGTAGAAGTCTAATGCTAGTAAGCAAGAAGACAAAAATACAGAATACGAGTCCGCCTGCGTGCGAGACAATTTTTTTGTATAGGATCTATAGATCCACAAGTCCGCTAGTAAGCAAGATGCAATCATCGCAATGTGTGTGTGTGTGTGTGGGTCGTGTGCAATTTGCATGTTCTGTTTCTCTGTTCGGCCAGAGGTCTTTCTTTTGAGTATTACGATTGCAATTGAATCTCTTTGGTTACTGCCTATCTAACTACGTTCAAGCTCCATTCGTTGCATTCAAGCTCCATTGCTAGCTCAGCACATAGCTTACAATCTTCAACGTTCTTCAACTCATATTTAGACTTGTCCAAGGCCTAAAGCCATGGATGATGTGTTTTGATATTAGGTTTTTGGAAAATGCTACTATCCCATACAACTACAGCTTATCCCTTGTCTACCAACTTTAGCTCAACAGGCAAAGGTAGGTAGTGAATTCGTGAGAGAACTATATTTCTCTCACGCCAATGCACTACGTGGATCTGCATGCAGTGCTTGAAGAATCAGAAAAATCAATAGATAATTTTGTAGCCATTGCGCACATATCACTCTTATCTTGTTTGATCTTGAATAAATTGTTGTTCGCTATCGTTTGTGTATCTAATTCATTCATTTTATCAATTCCGACCAACGAGGTTGCCTTAGTTGGTTAGCTTGACATCCAAAGTTTCTTTGGTCTCAGGTTCAAGCCTCCCCTTGGAAACCAAGAAGCATTTTATCAATTCTGCACAATAGTTGAATTTTGTTGAATGTTGTGTACATCCAAAATGTAGATCAACAGTGCCTGTCAACATTTTGGAGGACTGTAGGAATGATACAGCTAGCAGTGATCAGCAATCATATCTGAAATCCATCCGAATTGTTTTGTTTCGCGTTTCTTCCGCGCTCATGATTCTCATCAATGCTTGTGATTTGGATGATAATGCTACAAATCATCTTGATGCCAAGGATCATGCTAGGTAGGAGGAGGAGCTTCTAAGTGCAGAAGAACTTGAGGATCCACCTCAAGATGCAAGAACTCCAAGAAGATCTACAAGGCCAAGGACCGAGCCATTGAGGCTCACCTATGATGGTCAAAGTTATCAAAGGGAAGGCTCATCATCTTTCACATCTTACACCTTTCTTACTTCAATGTTAGATGAGCCAACATGATATGAAGATGCTTGTAAATCTAAGAGTTGGATGGATGCTATGCAAGTAGAGTATAATGCTCTCATTGAGAATCATACTTGGGATCTTGTGAATCTTCCTCAAGGAAAGAAATCACTTGATTGCAAGTGGGTGTTTAGATTGAAGTATAATAAAGATGGACCAATAAGTAAGCATAAAGCTAGGCTTGTAGCCAAAGGTTTTTTACAAACCAAAGGCATTGATTATGATGAGACTTTTGCTCCTGTGGCTAAGCTTGTTACTATCAGGTTGATCATTAGTCTTGCTACAACCTTCAATTGGGAGCTATTCCAACTTGATTTCACAAATTCATTCCTCAATGGTTATTTGGAGGAAGAGATCTACATGAGGCAACCCGAGGGCTTCATCAAGGCAAAGCATGAAAGAAAGGTGTGTTTCTTGAAGAAGAGCCTTTACGGGCTCAAGCAAGCACCTAGATCATGGTACTCTAGGCTAAACTCTTTTCTCATTTCCATCAATTTTGTAATGAGTGCTTATGATCCATCATTGTATTTAAGATTTCATGATGGCAAGATCATTATTCTTGTTTTTTATGTAGATGACATTATCTTGAGTGGTAATGATCTAGATGGATTCACAGATGTAAAAATTGCTTTGGCAAAAGAGTTTAAAATGGTAGATCTCGGCCTATTAAGCTTCATTCTAGGAATAGAGGTTATTAGAGGATGTGATTTTAGCTTTATATGTCAATATAAGTATGCTACATCCATCCTAGTTTGTATGAAGATTTGTAAAGGCATTGAGACACCAATGGAGCAACATATAAAAGCATCTATTGATGGTGATGAAGCATCCTTTGAGGACATCACATCATATAGAAGGCTTATAGCCTCCTTGATATATCTAGCTATAACTAGACCTGATCTTAATTATAGTGTTGGAAAGTTAATCCAATTCATACAAAGTCCTTTAGTTTCACATTGGAAGATTCTTAGATACATTTCATCTACTAAGAATTTTGGCATTTTGTATAGAGGGACAAATCATGGCTTAAGAGCCTATAGTGACTCGAATTTTGCAGGTGACAAAGTGGGTAGGAAATCAACAAGCGCTTTTGCCACCTTTTTATGTGATGGAATAGTATCATGGATTTCCAAAAAGCAAGATACCATCTCCTTATCTTCCACAGAATCCGAGTACAAGGCCTTGACATCAACATGAAAGGAGGTCTTGTGGCTCAAAAGGCTATTGGTGGAGCCTCATGTCATGGAGGATGAGATCCCAATCATCTATTGTGACAACCAATCAGCCCAATCACTTGCAACTAATCCTACATTCCATGCAAGGAGCAAACACATTGAGATTGCTCATCGTTTCGTGAGGGAGAAAGTGCAAGTCAAAGAGATCAAGATCCAATATGTGCCATCATCGTGATTGATAAAAGTATTGTAGTTTCCAAGCCTAGATTCGAGGAAGAGTGTAAAATATTGCCTACATTGGCAAATCTAGACATGTAGAATATTGTACATATTGTCAATATTTTTTGTTAGTCACTTGTATGGCCAAAGTGCCACATGGCAATCTACACCTAATGTAGGCTACCACGAGTCAAGAGGAGTGGTTGTGTCCATTTGGCAGTGATTCCTACTTTGTAGGATCTAGACCTTGATTTATGATGAGATTTGTACCTACCATGCACCTACCAAGCATGACTCTAGGATCTAGGCTAGGGTTTTCATTTTAGGACAAGAAAGTTGAGTCTACTTCCTTATTACATTCTGAATGTTCACCTAACTTTTCAAAGGAAGTGTCTTTTACTATGTATTTCCATTCTCCATAGTGAGGAGATAGAAACTTTTTGGAGCCTCAAGAGGAAACTCGGATTTTCTCTCTTTGTATGATGATAGTGATTGATTCCAATGAAACCCAACTTTGGCACACATTAACCTCTGTCTATAGGCCGTACATCAGCCTAATTTTCAAACATGTGAACTTGGGATTCAGGTCTTGTTCAATGTTTTGATTGTCTCTACTTGTTTTCTATCAAGCTGCTAAACTAGATCTTGTTTTTGGTTGACTAGTATCTGATAGATTGTTAATCAAGCACAAAATCAATCTTCTGGATCATTCAAAGATCCATTTATGGTTCTCAAGTACTATACTTTCACAATCAATACATCATAATTACCTATAAGGATGGACACGTGGACCAATGAAATGCTGCCACCTGGCCATGACCATTTTTTCACACGTGCAATTTTTTTTCTAAATACCCTCCTCATAAATTTAATTTTTTTTGCAAATTTTCAGTTCCTTCTTTCCAATGTCGCTCTCAAGCATGTCAAGTTGTCATCTCCTCTCTGCCACCGCCCCCCACGCTTGAGATCGATACCACATGTTGTCCGATATTGCTTTCGAGCACGGAACTTGTTTCTATGATTTCTGAGATATACACCTGCGCTTGAAATCGATAGTCAATCCCGATATCGATTTCAAGCACACTTCTTGCTCAAATGTTTTTGAATTCTTACTCTGCGCTTGGATCCGATATTCCAATTTTGAGATTTTTTTAAAAAATTCTATCTTTTATTTCTGATCATGATGGCTAGGACTAAATCCACTGCCCGTGCTAGAACCTCTGTACAGCCTTCCCATGTTTGTGTCCCTCCTAGAACTGGCTGACGTCATGGTAGGAAGTACGCTTGGTTGAGGGAGATCGAAAATTTTTAGAGATCAACTGAATTGTTGATCCCTATAGTTTCCTTCAATCGATTTGTTAGGAATGTCACCATGTCGTTGGAGTATGATATTTGTTTGTTGTGATAGCCATGCAGGCCTTACAAGGTGCTGTAGAGGACTATTTGTCCCTATTTTTTAAGGATTTCATTATTCAGGCCGTGCATGGTAAGCGTGTTACCATCATGTTCAAGAATTTCATTATTCTCAAAAGACTTCAAGAGCTGGATCTCATAGGCCAGCTGTTCCTTTCCTCCTAGAGTAATTCCTGCAAAGCGATCTCATCCTGACCACTGAATCAGCGTCTTCGAGCTCTGATTCAAAAACAGAACCAACTTCTTTTCCTCCTGTTACTCGTCAATCTCCTCAGGAGGTTTCTTAGCTGAAGGTGGAGATGACCCAAGAGGAGCTTGACAAGATAATAGAAAAATCTATAAATATTGTCTCGACATTTGTTTTAAACCCTGAACATAACCTTTTTGTTAGAATCCCATATGATCCTTGGTAGATTTATTCTGATTCTGGCCATTGCAATGAATATGAATCTTATTTAGCCAATAAAATTGATATGCTCGACAACGATTTATTCAAATAGAAGCTATGGATTAGGTCCCAAATTTTGTATAAAGCTTAATGATAAAACTTTGGAGATTACAGATACGATTGTAGAAGCCAGCCAAATTTTTTGTAGCACAGTATAGTGTCGATTCCATAGGAAATGTTTTTGTTGTTAGTCCATTTTTCATGGGGGCACTGAAGGCAAAAGAGGCCACTTTTGAAAGGGCTGTATATTCATCGATTGTAGTCCAGTGGCCAAATTTCATTTGATTCCACATGAGAATAA
Source organism: Diphasiastrum complanatum (assembly GCA_029204225.1). Lineage (NCBI taxonomy): Eukaryota > Viridiplantae > Streptophyta > Lycopodiopsida > Lycopodiales > Lycopodiaceae > Diphasiastrum > Diphasiastrum complanatum. The sequence continues at coordinate 64,241,228 of CM055097.1, forward strand.
GTAAATTTTGCTAGTTTGGTGTTGATGCTTTTTATTTTGATGAATACTCCTATCAAAATTGATTCTAATTTTATTTTGATTGTTGCAGTCGACATTGGAGCCTGAATATTCTTTCTGTAAAAATAAATAAGGAGGGAGTATCAAATTTTTTTGCTGTAAAAATAAACTCAGCTGAAAATATACATAGAGAATTTGATTCAATACTTCATGATGTCATTTGAGAAATACCGACTACAGCAAGTTCTATTGGCGAAATAACCATTAAATCTCTCAAGGTATATATAATTTATCATTGATATGCATCATTTTTCATATTTTAAATCTATCGTCATAGCATAAATAAACTATATATCATATTAGTAATAATTTTTTTTGATATCTGCAGTTTGTACAACAAAAGGATGCTTTTAGTTGTGTGACCGACATCTCACTAAGCCTTTACATAAGGCAATGTTTGCAAGGCAAAGGGCTAGCCTGGGAATCACAAGGCTACCACACTTTGAGAGGGAGCTGAAGAAACATGAAGTTTCTACCCACAAAGCCTTGTTAACTTGTGAGCCATTATCTGTAGAAATACACGGGAGCTGCCCATAGGCAAAAACTGCAATCATCCACAATCGCAATGCCAATGATTTCAACAAAGGCCACCAAAGACAACCGTTAAGTCCTGTGGACGGCTTCAACAGAAGTGCACCACAGAGTCAAAGTTGCGATGACCAATGAAGCCAAGGGAAACCGTCGGGGAACCACAAAGCACCACCATACAGGCAACAAGCGAAGGCAACAAATGCCGAAGGCAAACCACAACAACCGCAACGAAGAAGATTGCGGTCATCCATGAAGCCTGAAGGCCAAAGCCCGAAGTACCCAACGAGCAAATGCGAAAAGTCGTGTACATTGACCTTGAGATCAAGGCTCGACAAACATGACAATTTGAATGTCACAACTCAACCGTTAAGCCCATGTAGTTAAGCAAAGTAGCAAGACATAGTTAACTAATGTTTCTAGCTTAAAGTATCTTGTAATGCTTAGCTAATCAGATCTTGTAATCACACCCAACATGTTATATATATTGGATATCGGATACAGGAAAAAGAGGACAGAGAAGTGGATGAGTGTTAGTCATGTTGTAGCAGACCCACATTGTCACACTTACAGACATAGAATTAGCAGTAGCTAGTTTTACTCATGAAAGAGAGAACCTCTCTTGCATCGATGGGCTGATCTGAAAAACAGGCAACGTCCAAAATCTTTTGTTATTGTAAACTTAATTATGACATTATAGAAGAGTTACAACAATCTGTTCATCGTGTGCATAATCTATGAATGATTCTATGGTGCTTGCTATCAGTAGATTATACTTTCGCTATTTTTTAATCTTAGTTGATTAACATTATCTACTGCTTATAAAGTTTTTACATCTATAGTATCAATTTGTAGTCTTAAAGGAGGATAGATTGCAGTATGATGCAGTAGCTCCAACTACATAGATTGACTCCATCCGAGCCTCACATTAGTAAATCGTAATTGTCCGACTTCGAAGAGATCGAAGTCTCCAACTCTCTCAGATGCACATCAATGGTACCAGAGCGTCGATAGATTCACATGATATGGTTTTATAGTTACTTCCATCATTGATATAGAGAATTGTGTCCAAATTGGATGTTTATTTCCTACATCAATCTTACACATCAAGATGTAACTAGAACATGAAGAACCAAATAGAATGTAAATGTAATGATTCCTCCATGCTTCAAACTTTGAACTCTCTGAAAAATAATAGTAACTAGACAATAAATGAAAGTTATCATCCAATGCTTGCATGTCTCCTCCATTTTTGTCCCTTCTTGATATGTCTCCACCATGAAAATCAATGAATGAGCCTACATCTTCTTCTTGCCATAAGATATCATCAACAGTTGATGACTTGATCATGAATGAGTTATATAATGAGCCTCCAATAGCTTTATTTCCATCAGCAAAATCAGCCAAGAATTCTAGTACAATTTCAACAACAAGATATTGCAAGACAATGTAGCTAGTTTCACCATATCTTGACAATTTGCACCATATCTTGACAACTTGCACACATTCACATGAAATAGCTAAAACATGAGATAGAACAAGTAAAGTAAACTTGAACAACTCTTCCTTGCTACTCCCTTGACCTTACTTGAGTCTTCAATAATTTTCAAAAACAGATCCAAAGTATCTTTGCCACTTGACTTTCCTTTGATGCTCTTGACTAGTTCCAAATTGCCACATTTTCTTTTGTGTGATTGAAGCTCTTTGAAATCAACCCCTTGATCTTCCACTTGACCATCAAAGTCATTGAACAAAACTTTTTTCCCAGATCTATTACTTGCATCCATTCCTTGAAAACCATCATCCACTTTCATAGCATTATCTAAACAAGAAGGTGAACCAAAACATGTGAGTAAAGCAAAATGAGTCACTTCCACTTGCTTACCCTTCTCATCATATGTAAGCCTAGATGGCTTTTGTCTTTTCCTTGAGGATCTACTTAGAACTTGACTTGGAGAAGCATCTCCACCATCACCAAGCAAAGAATCATCTGCATCGCCATAAAAAATGTTAGATTGGTCAACATCAACAACATCAAGCTTATCCACATTCTCCTCTTCAAAGACGACATCCTTAGAAATGTGAACTTTCTTTGACTTAGGAATGAAAACCCTATAAACTTTCCTTACTTCACTATAGCCAAAATAGATTCCCTTTAATAATCCAAAAGATGAGTTGACATAGCAAATACTACCAAAGATTTTCAAATGCTCCATTCTTGGCTTCTTATCAAAAAGAACTTTAAATGAACTCTTACCATCCAAGTCTTCATTTGAGTACCTATTGCAAATAGTAGCACACATCAAAGCTTCACCACAAAATAACTTAGAAAGATTTGCATTCACCCTCATGGATTTAGCTCTTTCAAAAATATTGGTCTAGGCTCTCTTCCACACCATGTAGAACCTTTGAGTTTGAAAGCTCCCTCTTGATCCCATATGCCATACACACCTTTTTGAACTTTGTTGATAGGTCTTCATTTGCCAATTTTAAGCACTTAATCTTCACGTTGAATTGACTCTCAACAACTTTTTTGAACTTGAAAAAGGCTTCAAATATGAATTCCTCACTCTTTAGAAGATAAGTCCAACAATATGTACGAAAGTCATCAATGCAAGTCACAAACATCTTTGCTTCTCCGTTATTCAAAGAACTAGTACAATGTAAATCCAAATGTACTACATGAAAATGCATCTTAGATCTTGAGCTAGATCTAGACTAAGAGAACTTTTGTGACTTTGACATTGAACAAATCTCACCAACTTGTTCTTTGCTTTCAAACCATCATGGTTAGAACCAACAAATCCATCAAGTTTGTAGAGCTCACCTTGTCTCTTGCCTTAAGCAATCACGACTCCATTCTTTTTTATCAAACAAGAATCACTAACAAATTCCACTTTGAGCCCTTGTCAACCATTTGACACACACTAAGCACATTCTTAGTAGTGGAAGGTATGAACAAAACATTCTTCAAATGAACATTCCTATTTGTAGATGAGAGGAAAATAGGAATAGTACCAATGCCCTTGATAACAACTTTACCACCATTGGCCATGTTGATGACCTTCTTCTCTCCTTCATAAGGCACCAAAGAATGAACTACTCTTTATGACATGTCATATGAAAGCTTGCTCCACTATCAATCCACCATGGATTAATATCTCCATCATTGGTTAGAAAACAAGAAGACATAAAAAAGCATCATCATTTGAGTTTTGATCACCAACACCATCCTCATCAAAAATGAAATTGCCTTGATCTCTCTTTTTCTTGAAGCAATCACTTGCAAATTGCCCTTTGGCTCTACAATAAAAGCATTTTAACTTGGATCTATCTTTCTTTTTGCCAACAAAAGTAGAAGGCTGACCTTGATTTTGACCCTTTGACCACATGCTTTTGCCTTTGCCCTTGAAGTTGCCCTTTGAGAACATAGCCTCCTCTTCTCCAACTTGAAAAAAGGAAGTAGATCCTCCTCTTGATAGAAGCCTAAACTCCTCATTCACCAAGATCTCTTGCAAATCCACCATACTTGAAAAAGTCTTTTTAATTGCAAAACTTTGAACAAGATTAGCATGATCATCCAATAAGCCATTAAGAACAACTTGAACAAGTTTTATCTCCTTAATGCTTTCATCAATACATGCTAGATCATCATTGCATGCCTTAACCCTCAAAACAAAAGCATGATCACTTTCATCCTTCTTTTGCACATATTGAAAGATCTTTTTTCTTAGAGTAAGAACTCTAGATGTAGACTTAGATTCATAAAGCTTCTTTAAAGAATCCCAAGCCTCCTTTGATGTTGTGCACTTACTTCCTTGAGAAGTTCATTAGTCACATTTTGATATTTTTGTATATGGGACTACATTGTTGTGAATTTTACATTCAAATTTTAGCCTCTATACTCTTAAAAATCCTATATAAGTATAGAAACATGCCTATTAAAAAAATTGAATTTGGAGATCCATAGAGATAGATATGTGCATTCAAAGTTACCATTTTTACTATTAATAAAAATCACTAAAAATAGAATATCATATGTGAGTGTATAATACCATGATTTTAACAATATTTTTTTGGTTTGTCTACTTAAAAAAGTACTATATGACCATAGAAACATGTCTCTCAATTTTTCTTCAATTTGGAGTTATGTAGATATAGATATGTGCATCTAAAGTTACCCATGTCAAGTGTTGAAAAGTGAAAAAGTTCGGCGCTTTTGGAAGTGCTTTTTACAACCCTTTCTTTAGCTATCTACTTTAAAAAATCCTTTATTACCATAAAAACATGTCTATAAATTTTTTTTAAATTTAGAGTCCTATAGAGATATATACGTGCACCTAAAGTTATCCATGTGATTGAAGTGTTGAAAAGAGTTGAAAATCCCAAAAGAGCCAAGGAAGAAATTTCACCTCCAAGGTCTCGAGACCATCATGATCGGATATACCATATTTTGTTGCAAGATTTCAATATGTTGGATCAACATTTCAAGTTAGATCCTAGGTTGAGAGAATAGCAACACATTAAATTCTACTTTTTTGTCATTACTAGAAAATTTCTCAAGAGAACATGACTTCCATGGGGTCATATCTCTTGGAACATGGTGAGAGGTTAGCATCTTCCAATTATGCTATTTGGAAGATAAGACTGGAATCATTGTTGGTTCTTCAAGATGTAATGGACATTGTGTCAAGAATTGAAGTAGAACTTGAGGGTCCTAAAGCAGCTCAAAATATTCAAGAAGAGATCCAAGATTGCTCTTCATTTTATTAAAATAAATGTGTCCAATGAAGTGTTAAGAGAAATTAGTTCTTGCACCTCATGTGAAATTCTCAACACACCTTTGAAGGATCTTATGAGGTATTGTGATTGCACATGAATGATCAAACAACAAATTACTTGACAATTCAAGACAAGAGCACAAAATGCATATCATAGACTCAAAAAACTAAGTACTCACTATGAGAGATAATGATCAAAAAAGTTTCTAAGTGTTTCATTTTTGGAAAAACTTGCTTGATGTCGGGTAGAGAGAGAATGTACAATCAATAGATCTCGTGTAGAGAAAGAAATCCTCAATGCTCATAAAAATTACAATATGGAAAACTATACAAAACCTCTCATCATGAGGCTCGAGTTCTAAGATGGATTTGACATGTGTTCAATGGTTGATCCACATCTCTTAGTTAACTCTGCTATCATAGATCCACATCTCAAAACTACATGCATGATGTGCACGAATTGCATATCTTTTTAGATAAACTAGACATGTGTAGAATTTTACAAGTTGCTTCCTACCTATGGAGCATAAGAACAATGAAAACTCTCTGTGTATTCCTTCTTGCTCACAATAGTCAATAAACTTATTAGAGGTATATTCACCTCCACTTCATATCTCAAAGCTTTTAGTCTACTATAAAATTGTTTTTCGACATAAGCTTTGAATGTAAGAAAGACATCAAAAACCATGGCTTCAGAAGATAGAAGATAATCCAAGAAAATCTTGTGTCATCCAACTTCAAAGTCATGCACTCACTGGTCAATATTGGATTTACCAAACTCTATGGCAGCCAAAGCTCATAGAAGACCTTTTCCAAGATCCAACATCAAGACTCATCAACCACTTGTCTCAACTCAATGAAAAGATTAAAGCCTTGGAAGAATTCCATGGTAAAAGCGAACAAACATTCCATTGAAACTTGCTTCTTCAAAAGTTCTTACACTTTCTAATGTTCTTTTTGTTCCAAAACTTACAATAAAGTGCCCGTGCTATCCAGAAAACATCGCATGCAATGACAATCGCCACCCTGAGAATGGCAAGTCACGTGAAAATGGAAGATGCAAATCCGGATCAAAATCAAAACAAATCTGAATCCAAGTGTCAATCTCTTTGAAGCACCCCAAACCCAAAAGGAAAATATCTTAATAACATAAAGTGAATAAAAAGAAAAACCAATAGGGTAGCTCAAAAACCTAGAAAAATACTCTATTTTTTTTTTAATGCTAGATGTCGGTACTCACAAAAA
>CM055097.1:64257838-64348151 GCA_029204225.1 Diphasiastrum complanatum
TGACAAATTCTCACATGTGATGAATTGTAACATGTGACAAAAATTGACAAAATAGTCTTTGTACATTTAGTGCATTTGCAACCTTCATTTGTGATGGAGTGGTGTCTTGGCTTTCCAAAGAGCAATATACTATATCACAATCCTCAATCAAATCGGAGTACATTACTATTACAAATAAAAAAATTATGACATAAATCAATATACATACATGTGATGGATCAATAGGAGATCTACGTCAACTGATGGAAGAGCTTGAAGATGAACCAGTCAATAGTTGTTCATTGTACTTTAGTCTTGCTTGCTCCTTTTTTCTGTGATAGAGCTCAATTCTTTTTTCTTTCTCTAAATCACGTGGAGGTACAATAATTTTTTTTAGAATTCATAATTCCAATCAAATGTCATTGTAAGAATAAATTTGCAAGAAAAATTATATACTCATATTTGAATAACAAATAAAGTGCCATTGATGTCAATATCAATAACAATATATACATGTTGTTGCGATCATGAGATGAATTGCTATATGATAATGATGACATCGTCGATGACATATACACACTGTAGCCAACTACTCTATACCACATCATAAGTAATCATTATGAGACCGTATGTACTGAACAAATATAATAAAATTTGTTAAAGACATGCCAACATCTAATCCATGTATATTCTACTTATGCTTAATGCAAATCTAATATTCTAGTAACATTGCTATTAAGAAAATTGCTTGGGTGGGGCAACACATGACGAGCAATCAAAATGAGGTCCATACTGACAAATGTTAGACATCAGTAGATAGTGCGCACAGGCCTATCTCAACTAATTTAAAGACCACATAGCAGTCAATGTTCGAAGCTTTTAGTTTGAACTCTTGTCCAAGATGAGTGATGATCTCACTCAATCTTTCTTTCAAGATGGAATGATCAAAATCAAACAATCAATCATATACTCAATTGACTCATTGCCCGCTCAATCACTCATTTGATTAATTAATACTTGGCTCGAGTTAGTTAGGGGTAAATCTCTTTGGATTGGCCTAGCGTGCCATGGTATCTCATGACGAGCAATATGCATTCGCCCCTTCTATCTATGGTTGCTTTGTATGCAAGATGATGTTCCTCGAATCGAAAAGAAAAGACGAGCAATTGGACAATGTCAACCAATCATATACTAGATAGCACACCTTGATCAACATCTTTATTACAATGCTAAATAATATTTCAACTAATTATTATGATTTCATATAAGGTTATATAGGTCACACACCAACAATTAAAAAGATATATCATATAGGTCACATATCACTAAGGTCCTCAATATAACGTAAATGCTTTTGATCATGAATCTAAATGACCCCATGCAACCATTTAAGAGGCCACATGACAAAAGCAAAAATTTTCTATTTGATCATATAATTATTTTTCCATTTGACCATATAATTATATTATCAAATTATATCAAATCTATGACACCTAGATTATTAATAAACTAAACGTTTTATGACATCACCGATGTGACATAATATTATGTCATAAAATCTTTAAAAAAAACTTGTCAAATCACTTGTTTAATAATATTATGTACTATTTCTTATCTCATGATTTTGTCTTGTATGTCAAATCTCAAGAAAAATAAAATTTATAACAATATAAAACTAGTTTTAACAATTAAATACTACCATAATGATCTTTGAATTTATTTTTCTATGTTCCATCATATTAAAAAATATATTTTATTTAAAATCCTTTAGTAAAATATTCTCATAAAATCTAGAAAAGATTATGAGAATATTGAATGACATTTGAAGCATGCAAGCCCATGTGGGGGACCCTCTCACGTGTGAAGAGAGGGAAAAAAATTTGCGTGGAACATCCACGCATGGATATCACGTGGATTATCCACGCGTGGATGACTTCTACGTGGATAATCCACGCGAAACTTGAATGCCAATAAAACAGCATTTCCGTGAGCATTCTTGCTCCTCTTCTTTTGCTTTCAAGTTTTACAGGTTTTCCTAATCTAGTGTTTCGTGTTTTTGCTTGCTATTGCTCTTCCAAGCTCTATAGATCTTGCTTGTTTGCTTTTGGTTGCTTTTCCTTGCTAGTAATCTTGCTCTTGCTATTGCTTGCTCTATTGATCTTGCTTGCTATTGATCTTGCTTGTTCTTGTTTACTATTGATAACTTTTAAAGTTTTTCTTTGATACAATGTCTTCAAGTGGTAGGTCAAGTGGGAGACCATCTAGGATAAGAGCTCGTGAGGAGCCCGAAGAATATAATCAAGAGTAGTTTGAGAATCTATCTCTTCAGCAAAGAAATAGAATAAAAAATCTTGTGTTATCCTCTTCGAGTGAATTATCTAAGAGAAGAGCTTCCGAAGATGTCCCTTCTCAAGAATCGTGTAGTGTTACGTGTGGCAATGTAGTTCATGCCCGTTTGCGTGATTTAGTTGCTTTATATTTTGGTAAAGATTACATGATTGATTGGTCCTCCCAATCGCTTGAAGAAAAAAATAAAATAATAGAGACTTTATATTCTGAATTTCCTCAATCCAATGCTTTTAGTAGGACTTGGGCCTTGAATTCAATGTGCCTTTGGATTCGAAACAAAAGGCAATTGATGAGAAGAGCCGTGAGGAATTCCAAGAATCCCACAAAGCCTGGATGGTGCTCCAAAAGGGATTGGAGGAGGGTGAAACGGGGATTGTTGCAAAACAATCCCCAAAAGTATGAACAACAACGTAGGGCTGCCGCCGAGAAGCTCTTAAAACATGGCCAAAGTCACTTGGGATCGGGAGGAAGGGGCAATCTAGAGGCCCAATTTGTAAGTGCAATATTTTTTACTATGATTCATTTTTGTAGTGAGATTGTTAATGTTTTTTATTGCTAAACTATATTGTATTGCTAAACTATGTTTTTTTGTTGAATGTAGCTTAGTGATTTTGGAAGACACATGACCGCCGCGGAGTACAAACAAGGTTACGATCATGGATATGCCGGTCTTAAGGCTTTTATGGAATCCCATGGATTGTTTCCAATCGTAAACTCTTAACCTTTATTGTTTTGTGATTGTTTACTTTCTGGTTTACAAGTAAATTTAATCTCAATTTAGTTAGATCTTTGATCCTATTTTGTAGAGAGGCTCTACAACTTCAAGGTTCGTGATGTGGAAGAAAATGTGGAAGAGCAAAATGTGGAAGAGAACGTGAATGAGAGCGAAGGAGAGTTTGAAGATGTGGACACCAACGTACACCTACAAGATGAAGGAGGCGAGGAGGGAGGAAGTAATGATGAGTAGGGGTTTTTAAATTAAATGTAAGGCCTTGTAGAAGGCAATGTAGGAAGGCAGAATTTATTTTCTCATCAATGTACTTTTTTTTTAATCAATTAATATAATGTTTTGGCATCACATCATTCTTGCGAAAATTTTGAATGCATATATTTTTAATTCATGAATGCAAATGTATAGTCTATTGAATGCACATCTATTTAATGCAAATGTATCTGTTGGTATATTCAATGCAATGTAAAGTCTATTTAATGCACATCTATGGAATGCAAATGTATCTATTGATGAATTCAATGCAATGAATCTATTTTGGCACATGATTTGCATGCTAGAATGCACAATAGAAAGTAATGGAAAGCACAATGAAAAGTAATGGAAACCACAATATAATGCATCAATAGATAACACATTAAGTTATCAACTAAATATCAAATGGATCAAAATAAATGTGAATTTACCTTTACTGTTGTATCTCCATTGTTTAACAATCTTTGTTTTTCCTTTTGCACGCACTTGATCTTTCAATCCTTTGCAATGAAAGCTCTTTTTTCGTTTTTCATATCCAAGCCTACACAAACAAAAAAGGTCTTAAAACTTATGATCACAAAACACATACTATTAACATCCATCAATGAACTAAAAATCCTAAACACGATCAATCTTCTCACTCACATTCATCCTCATCTCATTCTCACTCCCATCTATACTCTCTTTCTCTCTCACACACACACAACAGAAAAAAGGAAGTCACCTCTAGTTTAGGAGCGAACCACATTTTGGTTCGCGCCACATGTTTTTTTTTTGTCCAAAAAATTTGCGCCGCGTGGATACCGCATGGATATAAAAAAAAATTTATCCACGCGGTATCCACGACCCCAGCTCTCTAAATTTTGCATGGATAAAAAAAATTTCGCATGGATAATTATCCATGAGGTATCCACGCAAAAGCCGAGTCTTTTTTTTTTTTTAATTTTTACAATGCCGTGGATTATCCACGCAAAATTAGAATTCCAATTTTCGGCTCCGGGTGTCAGAGGTTTGCCCAACACTCAACAAGTTGGACAATATTGGACAATTTTGGACAAACCTCAACAAGTGGAATGTTGGACAATGTATTAGATGTACATTTCAAGCATGGAGCATGTTCCATCTTGAAAAATGATAAATGTATTGCTAATGGTCTTAAGCATGGAAAGTATTCAAGTTGGATGTTAATGTTATGGTTGGAAGTGTGAATATGGTAATTGAGGAGCTTACTCAAGTGGAATTGTGGCACAAAAGGTTAGGCCATCCTAACTTCAAAGCTATGGAGACCATGGTGACAAACGAGCTTGTAATTGGATTACCCAAACCCATATCCACATGTGGCAAGCTTTGTGAAGCATGTGGACTTTCCAAATATCATAAGCAACCATTCAAGAGATCTTTGACAAGATCTAATACATTGTCCAACATTCCACTATTCATAAGTTGTCCAACACTCAACAAGTTCTTTGTAATAGAAGGTACATAAAGAACATTGTCTAGATCTACTTTCTTAGATGATCCAAGGCATAACGGAATGGATCCAATTCCTAAAATCTCACACTCTTGATCACTTGCTGTGAAAATAAACTTCTTAGAGTTATTGTAATAAAGTAAGGTAGAAAAGTAGTCCTTTTGGTGTGTCATGTGGGATCTAGCCCCATTATCAATCCACCATGTGTTTTGATTAGATGTTGGTGTTATGGATGTCATTAAGGACGAGTTTCATTCATCCTCCTCCTCAAGCACAAGGTTACCATGGTTGTCCTTCTCCTGGGGCATTCTTCTACTTGTAACACTCAAATGCAAAGTGTCTTGTCTTACCACAAAAAAAACACTTTAGCTTCTTCTTGTCCTTCTTTATCTTGCCTTTGGAGCTTGATCCTCCATCCTTGCTCTTGACCTCCATGTCTTAGGTCTTCTTAAATGGGGACTTCTTCTTCTTGCCTTTAAAAGAAAAGTTAGCTTTTTCATCACCATCACTCAAAAATATGGAACCAATCCTATTTTTGATATGAAACATTCTACTCTCCTCATATACAAGCACACTGTGAAGCTTTTCTATACTAGGAAGTAGATCTTGAATAACAAAAGTTTGAACTGGATTAGAGTACTCATTATCCATTTAAAGTGATTTGAACTGACTCAATGTCTTGGATCTTATCACCTATAGAAGATAACTCTCTATTCTGGACATCGTCTAATTGTATGTCCCTTGCCCATACAAACAAAGCATAAACAATCATATTTAACTTTCTCATAATCTTCTAGCTTAGATGGTCCTATGACTGTTGGGTCATTTTTTAAGGATTTCACTCTATTTAATCTTATCTGAATTTCTGCGTTTAAAGGTTCTCTAGTTTAAAGAGAAGCTCTTTTGAGAAGACCACTCAGATCTTATTTTTTTGGCCCTCCATCTACCCAATTGAATCATCACAAATTTGGGTAATCAACTTAATTGCTTGCTCTAGGGTTAGCTAGGGAGTTTCTCCAAACCTTGACCTTATACATTTGTGTAGTTTTAATTGATAGTCCACTCGTTGGAATTGAGTGAAACCTTTAGTACTCACTAGCCGTGCTTTCCATTTTGCAATGAAAGAGCTGATCTTCTTGTTGAAGATCCAATGTTGTTGATAAATGTCTTGAGGGAAGTCGACTAGTGTCCAGTTCTCTAGATTTGCATTACATTGCTTAAAGATGAATGTAAGTAATGACCTATTGAAAGAAATTTCATCTTGTATCTCATCCAAAGAGACATGGGATTCATTAAAATCTATTATGAATCCAAGAATACTCATGCTAAGAAACCAAATACTTCAAAGCATGAAAGGAAGTAATGAAAGTGCCCAAGATTATGTTCTTAGGATCAAATCAATTCTTGACCACCTTGAGGTTCTTCTTCCACATCAAGGACAATGTCATAAAGTACTAACAAAGACTCCATTCTAACTTTCCAAATGGCATAATTAGTGGATGTGAGCCTCTCATTGTCTTCAGGCAAAAAAACCACCCATTTATGCCATTTTTAGTGAAAAAGCACTTGAAACTTTTTATGGTTTCACTTGGAGGTCTGAACCTATAGTGTCTTCTAGAAATTGATCAGCTTGTAAACTCGACCCTATCACTCTTGAACAAATCTAGAATGATGGATTTATAGATTTTAGTCTCACACTTGCAAAATCACTCCTTAGTAGACAACTATAAAGAGAGACTGCTAAAACGATTAGGCGTTTGAGACAGCCATGCAATTCTCTGATACTAATATTCTGAACATAAAGAAATGTGAAACAATTAGATGTCTATGACAGCCATGCATTTCTTCATTTGTGAAGTACTTGTGATAGTAACAAAAGAAGAGTGAGAGTTAATAAACATTCAACACGACTGCTGATGTAGCTACAGCGTATTTTGATTATGTAGAGGACAACGAAATGCATTTCTACTTTCTATCATTCCATGAAATGGGTCCTCCTGCAAGGAAACAAATATAACCAGATGTGAATTTTCTCATATCCACATCTCTTGCCCAATCTGAATCTAAATATGTGACTAATGTAAGTGCAACTTCTGTATTACCATTATAGCACAAAGCATAGTGCTTCGTAGCTTAAATGTACTTAAGTACTCTTTACAGAGCCTTCCAATGTTGTAGGCCTGGATTGGACATGTATTGTGACAGTGTGCTTACCGCATATGCTAGATCAAGTCGTGTGTAGATCGCCTTTACACTTGAGATACACATTTGAATTTGCAGAAGTAAAATTGTGCTACAACAAGAACTGATTAATTCTTTCATACCAGGCCCTAGAAGCTTGCTTGAGGCCATATAGTGTCGTTTGCAATTTACATACCATATGCTCTTGGACTTGAAGGACGTAACCTTCTGGTTGATAAATGAAAATGTCTTCTTGTCTATATCCATGAAGGAATATTGTTTGGACGTCTAGATCCTCTGCAGCAGCTATAGCCAGCAAGATTTGAATAGATTTATGCTTTACCACTGGACTGAAAGTGTCAGTGTAATATATTCCATATACTTGCTCATATCCTTTAACCACTAAACTAGCTTTCCATTTGGATATTGATCCAACTGACTTAAGTTTTAGCTTGAAGATCTACTTAGTATTAATTGGTTTAGTACCTGTAGGGAAAAACCCCTGTATTTGTTGCTTCTGCTTAAAATCATAAAATTGGTCTTCAAGGAAGACTACATCTCGGTTACTGATATATAATATGTTTCATCATCATAAATGCGATATGCTTTATGTGATGTTGAATAGCCAATAAAAATATACTCACAGTTGACTGGGTATAGCTTCTTCCTCATATCAGATGGTATTTGTGCATAGTAGAGCATCCAAACACACATAGGTATTTCAGACTTGGTTTGTAGTCATAGTAGCCTTCAAACGAAGTTTTGGAGTCAACTGCCTTTGAGTTGGAATAATTTTGCATATAGCAGGCTGTAGAAATTGCTTCAGCCCAAAATTTCTTGGGCAACTGAGCATTGGAATCATGGATCGTGTTGCCTCCAATAGAGTTCGATTCTTTCTTTCAACTATGCCATTATGTTGTGGAGTGTAGCTGGCAGTGAACTGATGGTGCACGCCACGTGATGAGATGTAGTCCACCATTTCATTAGACATGTACTCTCCCCCTAAATCAGACCGCAGGGTCTTGATCTTCTGACCAGTTTGAGACTCAGCAAACTGCTTGAATTCTCTGAAACAGTTGAATGCCTCAGACTTGTTCTTTATGAACATAGTTCTAGTAAATCTGGAGAGGTCAGCAATAAAAGTGATGAAATGTAAGGCCTGACCCAAAGAGGGCACGCTCATAGGACCACATAAATCACTATGGATTAATTCAAAAATAGACTTGGCTCTTTTGGCTTGTTCTTTAGGAAATCTTGTTCTAGGTTGTTTTCCTAGTAAGCACATTTCATAGGCAGTCTAATTTCTGCTGGAAACAACATTAATACTCATATCCTTGACCATGTTATTATGATGCAGATACAAGATAGACCTCATGTTTAAATGTCCTAATCTTTGATGCCATACATAAGCATCAGAATTACTCACAAAAGGTGCATAATCATGACTCAAGATATATAAATAAGTGGCACAATGGAAGCATGGCGGTACTAGTACTCTCCTCTAGTAGACATTGTCTTGGTGTACATGTAGTCTTGACAAAGGTACTGATCATGCAATTCTAGATTGTATTGGTGCTATTTGGCATCTTTGGTCTATCTATTGGACTTGTGTTGCTATTGTTCAAGATGTGTGGTGACACTTTTGGTCCTCACAAATTATCGGATGCCTTGATGTTCATACAAATGGCTTTGTGACACTTTTGGTCCATTCAACTTGGACGTGTTATATCACATTTGTGAGCACCAATTTCTTTTTTGGGACGCAATGTCTATGATTGTCCTCAAGGTTCTTTCCTTTGACATTCTTCGTCCATTCGTATAGGTAGATAATATCACATTATCATCTAGCAACATCTTCGTATTGTGGTTATTAAATTAATGCAAATAGCCACACACTTAGCATTTTAATATTTGTAAATGGTGCTACATATTGACAAATTTTGGCAAAAATTGCATTTTTGCACTTCAACATTTTGCATCATTTTTCATACTTTAAATTTTATAGGCCACATTCAAGACCAAGGCATTTATCTCCAATATGGTGTAAACAAGAAGTAGAGACATCCATTCATTGGCTTATATTTTGCCCTATTCTGGGGTGACTTATTTTGCAATGCTTGTAAGATTCTACCATTCATTGATGTCCTTTAGTATTCTTATTTGGTTATTATTATTGTTCCTTATTTAAAATCTTGAGTGATACCATATTATCGTGTTCATAACTTACATACCATAAGTATTAAAAAAAACTGCTTATTGCATGAGACAATTACAATTAGCATGCAAGTTCTCATTAACGTCCTTTATTAGATATTGTTATTGTTCAAAATGTAGCATCTATATGTTCATGAGACACATACCATAAGAGCAAGACAAAAATGTTGATTTTACCAAGTGATTTCAATTGGCTTGATAGTTCAATAAATTGCTTATCAAACAATTTATCTGGTGACTCCATTTTTAAAAACTCCAAAATATAGTCCTTCAATTATTGATTCCACAAAGGAAATATGACCAATTTACAAGTAGCTTATAAGGTTTACAAACCTTAAACCAAAATCTTGGGTCCAAGCTTCCTATTATGCATCATCTGACCTGCATGCATAGACAATATTCTTCGTGAAGCTTGAGAAAACAAGGACATCCTCTAGGGCACACGACACAAATAGGCTAATCTACAATTGATCATAATGAAGACCAATCTAGGATCCCATTGCCAAACACACCTGTGAAAATGGTCATCATAGTGAGCATGATAATAAACCAATTTTTTTATGCTAACAAAAAGTAAGTGCACTCATGAAGTTGAAGTGGCTTGAGCAGTCCATACTTAAGAATAGTGTTGAGGATGGCACATTATTCAAAGCCAAATTCAACCTTGTGAAGTTTGGTATCAACATCATGCATGAGAGGGCATATCAAAAGAAATCGTGCTTGCCACAAACAACTTAAACAATACCTCAATGAAGCATAATAAAAAAGGATGACTTTTGACCTATTCAAAAATTAAATAGTTGCCACGCTTGTGCAAAAGAGTTGTTTCAAACACATCGCTTATGGCAAATATTAAGACCTTTCTCTTAGTTTATAGATATCATGCAAACCAACAACTTTCCTTCTACTTGAGATGGATTATAAGTTGTTAAAATCAAGTCAATTGTGATGATTCAAATAACTAAAGGAACATTAAACAAAAAAATTATATCTAGAAAAACCAAGAAGTAAAAAATGTTCTACATTGAAAAATACACATCCTCATAAACTCATAGATTTTCTAAACACTAATGTAAGGTAATATGACACATCTAGTAGACTCAACTTGATTGAGACAAATTGCATGCAAAAAATGTCTATGAAATACAACCCAAATGATAGCCTAAATCTCAAGCAAGCTTGGAACAACTATCTAATTTCAAGCAACAACTACCTTGGTTATGGATATCAAAATATGTACATGCTTGTATATTTGGCAAGCTTGGAAAAATACCAACAACTTGCATGCGCACAACAAAATGATGCCAAAAAAAAGTTGATCTAAACCACGAGCTCTGGGGGGACAATTCACGTGTTTCCAAAACATTCTTTTGTTACACATCGATGTTAACAAAGGATGAGTACTAGAACAAACACTCCCTTCAAGATCAATATCAACAAGAAATTTGGATTTCTTCTAGCCATGTAAATGTCAATAATGTTGACAAAACAATAACCACAAATTTCGATAAGCTCACTTCCAGATAGAAAGCGGCTCATCTACTAGCACATAGGAAGGACCCAAAGTTGAGCCAAACAATGGTTAACATTGAGGTAGTGTGTGCATTGATAAAGTTGTTTGGTCACTACTACAAACCAAGACAATTACATTAACAAAAGCACTATACAACTTTTCATCAAGTATAAAACCAAAATCTTATTAGAACATCTATCATTATACCAGAGCAAATGTGACCATGAAGTTTTCTACCTCCCATTGGGAATGGTTAAAATGACGAAGCAACTTTCTTTGTTCTCTGCCAGTTCCAGGCTCTTGTATCACCTGATATTTGTTGCTACTAGATCAACAAACGCTCCCCAAACACTACTATAGTTTCGAATCAGTGGTATGTACCATTGGTTTTGGATGATTTTATGGCTAGTTTCCACGTCGTGTGCTTGCTTACTTTCTACTGTTGAGATTTTAACCCATTGCCCGCTAAACTTTGACACATAAGTTGAATGGTGGTGATAGGCTTCTTGGAAAATCATTATTAATACACTGTGAAGTAGCATGTTGATTCTTCCCATACTTTGTTGATGTAGACAACTATTGAAGTTGCTCATTCAACAAAAAAAGTAGCTCCCTCATAAGCATGATAGAAAGGGCGTGCTTGCCCAAAAACCAACACTTAATTCTAACATTGAAGAGACTTAAAAAAGTCATCTAGTTTTGGTAGCAATAACAATAGCTACAAAAAGTCACAAAAATCAAGCAATATTAGCTTTGAAAATAACAAAAGTGTTGTTTCCAAGTAAAAAAGATTCTTGTTATTTTCAAATGCTCACACAAAGGTTCCTCTTTACTTTGCACAAAGTAAAATGTCTTATTAATGAATGATGGCTCACATGTGCTTGACAATTACAAACACCCCCTATAAATATTGTGCTAAGCTACAAGACACATCACATGCATGCAAGGCCAATAGAAAGCTCTAATACCATGTTGAAATGGAGGCATGAAGACTAAAGCACTCAAGATTCTACACAAGAATGATTATATCATGCTAATAGACATCACATTCAAGAAAAATATTTAAATGTAAAGCAAGATCAAAAGTTCAATACAATTCAAAAGTAGGCTTAGAAGAGTATAATATGACGAACATTCTCTCTATAATCATGTCCCCAATAATGGCCTTCTCCTTCTCTACAAGTTTGGGGATGGAGATGGCAACATTCACCAATCTACCACCAAGAGAGAGGCTTCGTTACACATGTAGAGAGCAATACTCATACAAGAAAAATAGAAAAATTTAAGTACTTACAATGCAATCCAAGAACATCACAAGCAATGAGTCTAACATTATAATGTCCTTCATCCAAAAATATTGATTCTTAGAAAAAAGGGCATGCCAACAAAGCTCCTATACAACAAATTTCAAAGTTTCCACCATTAATTCAACAGTAAATACAGATGACTGCTGAGATCTAGATTTTATCCTCATGGAGTTACTTTTACTTCAAAACGATCTCATCAGCTAGCCACAGCACTGGCTCATGTTATCCAGGAATAATTTCCATTCCAAAGAAATAATACAAATTGAGCTAAAGTCCTCCTCAGAAACCTTCCTAGCCACCACACTTTAAAGGTTCACTATGAAACATATGTAGATAGACAGGTATCTCTAGGGATTTGCACTGTTTTATAGACTAAAACAAGCACTTACCGTTTTCAATTGCTGAAAGATAACACTCAATTCTTCATCTTTCAGCAAATGGACCCATTAGAGAAGCACAAATTTTGAAGACTGACGCAATCAAAGCTCAAATTCGTCATCCTTCGATGCTTCTTGCGCTGCTGCTTCATCTTCCTCATCATTTTCGAGCACGAAATAAGGATTATGTGGCACTGGCCTAAATTTGTAACCCGTGAAGATGTAGAATGCAATGGTTGCTAGCTCAGAGCTGAACTCAGTGACCCATTTGTAACGATAAGCGGTGACGGTGCTGAAGGCAAACACAATTATCCTAGTAAAGTAAATGTAACTAACAACCACAATGTAGTACTGTCTGAAAAGAGTAAGTTTGACAAGGATCTTGGCTGCTTTGCCATCCGTATGAGCAGCCTCTCTCAAATGCTTGATAGACCAGACTATTGGAAACAGAACTGCACAACAGCAAATGATGTCCACAAGCAGAAACAGCTGCTTCCATGTGAAGAAGTCTTTTGTTGATGGCCCTTTCTCTTCAGTCACAACATTGGCGATGTTAGCAAGAACCTGCAGCGGAATCACAATCATGAGAATCTTCTTCTCCTTGCCCTGGAGAAAAGGCTTCAGAAACGACCAGCCTGTGCCTATCAAAACTATCACAGTAAACAACATTATTCCCTTGAAGAATCCAAAAATATAGAACGCAATGTCCCAGCCATGTGCGCTTCCCGTCCTCTTTATGTATAATTTATCTTCCGCTTCAGCCAGGAGGTTCAAAGCCTTGAGAAATACCAGCACTCCCATGAGTATATGAATCCTATGTACTACTTCTTTACGCTTAACGCAGACATAGATCCATAAAGCTCCTAACGCTATGTATGCCAGAAGGAAAGTGAAGTAGAGCCTTGGCAGCTGCGTCTGACCAACCGGCAGGAAATCCTTAGCTTTATTTTTCCCCTCCAGATTATACATGGCAGTTCTGACAGTCATGCTAACCTGCGTGCTGCTTTGGCAATTCACAAAGTAGAGGGCGTATTCATTGGTTTCAGGAACAGGGTAGGAGTTATTGTAGCTTCCTGCTTCCAAAAATTCCCGCAACAGAACCAGCACCTTAAGCGAAGGATTTTGCAAAATACATTGCGAAGGATCTTCATCTAACTCCATCAGAACCCTAAGCAGAACTTCATCCATGCTGATAAAGAACCCCATCATTGACGGATTTATCTGCACGCCATCTTCCGTAGGCTCTACTTGCAGAGCCGAAACTGTGAGCTCCACAATTCCCCCAATTTCGAACCCAAATTTGTCAAAAACGATCAGGGATCGCGTATCTGACTTGAAGGATGTGTGCTTGATCTCAGCAGAGCAGGGACGAGCCAGCTCCAAAACTGCGATCAACAAAAGTGCTCCAAAAGCAGCACGCAGCCGGCTACCGAAGCTCCGGTTCGAAATCTGGCAGGCGCTAGCCATTGCAAAGATCTACCAACACAGGGGATCGGAGGCTCTGGCACAAAAGCAAAAAGGCTATAGGAAACCCTGCATGATCCAAACAGAGACAAAAATCAATACTGATAAGGATGAATGAGCAAGAAAATGTGAATCGGAAGCTTCAGATCCGCCGCTCAAAGGCAGACGACCATGGCACCTACACTCTGATCGATCTGCTCTACTGCAGCAGCATCAACACAGGCTCGCTCTCCCTCTCCTCTCCTCTCCTCCCTTCGCCATCTCTCTCTCTCTCTCTCTCTCTCTCTCTCTCTCTCTCTTTTCTCTCTTCTTCCTTCTCTTCCCCCCACAACAAGGGCTTAAGGACACGACGACTTAAAAGCCCGCCCATTCGGATGCACGCCACGCGTCCATCTGCCACTTGGAGGCGTCTAATTCGCATACCACCACGTGGCAGAATCTCACCCGTGCTGCTAAGTGTCCTGGAAGCGCATCCAATACGTTGACTTGGAAGCCGGCCCCAGCCGACTGTCTGGAGCCGCCGGCAGATAACACAAGGAGGGGGGGGGGGTAGTCTTGGCATATAGGGTGGTGTATGATAACCCGCCTCAAGTTGGCATTTAGCTCCACCTCAGGGTTGGCATTTAGTGCCACCCGCATCGCTTCGAACCTTGAGATGGTCCAAAGAATCAACAAAGTCTAACAAACAACCTGCCGATTTCAAATTTACCTCGCCAATTTTTGTGGGCGTGAAGGAAGTGACCCTCTAAAAAATGAAAAAGATTCAATTTCCCTTGGTCAGGTTTTAGCAAGCACAAAACATTTGCTCTATGTCAGACGTGACCATAGTACAGAAGAAACAAGCATCAATTGGCATGAAGCGTACAGGGAAGTTTCCCACCTAAGGTCCTTTCTTGGTTTGTTGACACACTTGGACATGAGGGGTGCCTTGGTTTGAGACCCAAGAGCAATAGCCCAAGATGAGGCAATTACCATGGAAGTATTATGCCCCACAATAATCCATCGATGGTGGTGCGCTTGAGAGCTACAAACCCTAGTCAAGCATCCATCTCCGTTGCATGAGGTTTGCCATGCTGCTACAAAGAAATCGTAGTTGGTTATGTGCTCTCTCACCCGAGAGTTTCGTGGTGTCTCAAACCAAGGGTTGACTTCCACAACTCCTAGAAAAAATTAAATAGAATTTTATGTACCTAAGTAGATTATCTACTCTTGAAAATTGTCATGAATCCCTCAAAAAAGTCATGTCCAAAAGTTTATGTATCATTACTACCCATATTTAGTAATTTCTTAGCAAGAGGGACTTTATGAATGTGTTAGGTTCCTCTTTGAATTCCATAAAGTCTTATTCTAAACGACTACCATGTTATTCAAGTAAGCATACACTAAAATTCTTCTAACGATTTTTGACAGAGGATTTTGAAATTCAAAATGTTTGAGTCAAGGTCATGACATGATGGTCGTATCACATCAAGGAATTGCTAATGTACTGCTCGGATGGTTGTATTGATGATTGACACTTTCCACCAGTACCCATAGGATGCTTGTATGGTTGTTTGAAGTTAACAATAAGGTAATCACATATTTAATTAGCATGCAAATCAATGGATGGTAGTGCATCAACACAAGATAACAAGTGAAAGATAAATATGAAGCTAGGTGTGGGTAGGAACATACTGATATTCCCAATAATGCCTATTCTTATGAATTACTACTTAATCATCTGTGGCTCACCAATTCAAGAGTCGTTCATGACTGGAGCAAAGGCCGAGTTACTTTTGAAAATCGCGACAGTTCTGTCACCATTGATTCAACGGGTAAACTCAAACCTGCACGCATCCATGACAAAGGGTCCTCAACCACCAACTCAGTATTTGAGCCATACCAGTCTAGCCACGAAAAAGGTCCTTATGTTAAATCTACTGATATCATAAACTGGAGTCACAGTCTAGCTACTATTGATTGTGTGAATGCCAATTATTGTGCTCAGCATCAGGATAGTTGTACCTCTCCACTCCCGATCGATCACGACCAATTACATGATCTGGATACACCTATCATCAATATCAATTTTATTGATATTCTTCCACACCATGATAAACTGCTAAATGTTGCATGGCTACCTACTAATGAATCAGACGATTTATTCATTGATGACCAGAATGTCTTACGAATTCAGAATTGCCCAAAAGATATGGACATTTCTGATATTCAAATCCATTCCATAAGAAAACCAACCTGCTTGTATTGAAATGAAGATTTGAACATGAGGAGCAACTCGAGTTTGCCCCTATTTATAGTGGAGAGGAGGACCTTGGCCTCAAAATCCTATTGGTCCATTTCTACCTCCCTAACTATTCAAACTTAAAAAAGAGTGGGAACCCATTCAATAATTGGAGGAAACCAATTTGAGTTTGAATTTGAACCAATTTTGGTGGGAATCCCAACTTTATTCACTAACTTGACATTTAGGCCATGCGACATTAAAAGTCCCGCCAAAAGGCCTAAAGTCCCTTTATTAACTTCCTACTTATCAAAAAGCTATTTGATCATCAAGTTGGACTTACACATACAGGGTGCCAAATCCCTCTGACTTATTAGCTAGGGTTAGGGTTGGATCCGCAAACCCTCCAACATATATTCATTGGGAATTTTGTCTATACAATTTACACATTGGTATTAGAGCTCATCGGTTAAGATGCGGTCTTGGATGGGATTGGAGACAAGCTCTACATCGGATTAGAAGTTAGAAGCGCTTGGATTTGCATCCCGGTTAGGAGTGCTAATTTCTCAAAAGAATTTCAGATATGAATTTGCTAATTCTTGTTGTTAGCATGCTTTTCAAATTTTGTGGTAGAGTGCTCTTCTACATGTTCGATTATGGTAAAGATGTTGAGAATTAGTGTGAATTTATCATAATTTTCTGTTTTTTTGAGGAAGCTATCAGTGTAGAATGATCTGCCTTGGAAGATTCGGTTGCTTGTTTTACTGCTAGATTTTGCTTGGTTAAAAGTTAGGATAACATGCTAGTCCATAATGTTCTGAATCATGTATGCCAATTTTATTCATAGATAGATTGATAATTCTACCCTTAATTCAAGATATGATTGTATATTATTAGGGTTAGGGTAATGTAAGCATAATAATCTATATTGGGAGCTTGAGCTACCTTATGTATATACATTCTATTCATTCACGTATGATTAATTCAAGTGAATCAAGTGAATTCAAGCTTAGAGTTTGGTCTTTATCTCTCTTCATAGTGATATTGATTGTTGGAAATATGTTTCTTTGTTGTGAGTGATTCATTGAGCACATGTAATTAGGCTTTGCTTGTGTGCTTTTACCTTTGTTTTAAAGGTAGGTGAAACATGGTTTATTTTAGACTTTTTTATGTTTTATCATAGCATCACTTTATTTTTAGATGATTTAAAAACTTTTATTGAACCATATTTTTTGACACAACAAATAAGTTGTCTTGTGTAGGATGCTACTATGAGCATAGGAAACCAAAAAACATGCTTTTGGTATCTAAAAATAAGGTAGTTCCCTGACGTCAGACTCATGTTGTTCATTGTCCAATATTTGCAAGCTATGTCCAACAACTTCTCTTAGATGCCTTTGCCTTGTAGCCAACTTGCGCTTCTGCTGACCAATCTTGCCGACTAGCCACAAGTTGGCGATCCATGTGTCATCTAACCACAAGTGCAAGTGTTATCTTGCCTCTCTTGCTAGTAATAGTAAGTGACTTGTAAGAGACTTTGTCGTCCCATAAAAGCCATTGTGGAACTGGCCTTGTAGTGGCCACAAGAGCAAAGCTACTTTGCATAAAACTTAAGGCCTTTTTAGACTAGAGACAAGTCCCTTTGCTTGACCCTTTCACTTGTGCCCATTTTTAGAACCTTGGCAAGTGAGTTGAAGGGCAATGGACCACTCTCCTTTTAAAGTTGGGTGGCTAAATGAAGGGCCAAAATATGGACGATTTACTGCTTTATTTACATATAACTATCCAAAATTTAAGTTCTTATAATAGCAACAACCATCTAATGATTCTTCTAGTTTGTACAAGGTCAAGAGATAAAGCAAGACTTGCAAAGGAGTTAGTTGATAAATAGTGTAGATTCTTCTTTGTTGGAGATTGAGTACAAAAAACATAGTAAACTTTTAGAAAATTTGACACAAGTTCAAATGCCCTGATTGCTCAACATGTGTATTGTAGAATAGTCTAATAACGAGCAATTAAATGTGCATAACAATACCTACAATTAGATTGAGTTGGAACTTGTCAAGGACATCCATAGTGTTAGAAAGACTAAGGTGTTCGTGACAACCATGTTTTGACTCTTCGACTCAATCAACAAGTACACGATGATAATTGAAACATTTGATTCATAATAAAAGTAGAAACAACATCAACCATTCACACAAGATAGAATAACATTTGATGAACATTCATTAATATAGTATGAATGTATAGAAAGGTTGTTGTAAGTAAATCTACTTTAGCATTGTACAAGCTTAGAAGAAGAACAGAAGGTGTTAGGCATCTACGTAAAAACATCTAAGCCTCCTTCTTGTGCCTAATTTTTTTGAATAAATAATTTGATATGCTTGAATCATAAAAAATATTGAGTTTTTATTATCATCTATGCAAGCACAAGAAGACTTTCATGCAACATTTGGAGTAGTTTCAATAATTTCCCACATACTCACTTTAATGAATAAAATGCTATCCTTTGTTGAATACTTTTGTTTTTAAGTAGTAAGGCATCAAGCATGCATGTGTTTGTCATCTAAAATGTACTACACAAATCTTACTTTATATCATCTATCAACAAGTGTTACTCAATTCTAGGAGTCGACCATTCATAAGCAAAAAAATCTATTATCAATATGATTTGGTACCTATAGCCACTTGGAGGCAAAGTTGTTCCGGTCACCCAAGCCACTTTCATATGTTGAATTATTCTACTCTTGGAGTGATTCATCTGAATAATCGATCTGTAATCTTCATCCACTTTATTATTCAGTTTTGTAGTTTTATTCGTGTTTCTACACATCTGCAGAAATACTCGGGAATCGCTCAACAGGTGGCTCGACATATCGGACATCATTTGACTTATCGACGACGCCGACAAAAGTCAAATTAGTCGACCATGTCGAAGAACGATAGTTATTGTTCCACCTAATATGAAGCTACAGACTTGCCCTAACTGCGTTGCAAGTAAATTTTTAAGAAGTGCTAACTGGAAGCATGCCAACACATTACGGCCATTTACCAAATGCGACTACGACCTGATTAACTGTCCTGCTAAATTCACGTTAATTGTTTTAGTATAAATAGTTGATCATAAAAGACTTCTCCAAATCTCTAGCTCAATTTTCTTATAGAGTTCTATTAGAGTATTGCTATAGCGCTTAGTACTTATCAGCGAAGGTGCATCAGATAGAGTTTTTATTACTCAGAGATAGCTTAGAGTACGCGGTTTTGTCCGTTATTGTTTTGTGATCTTATCATCTAATTTGTACATGCTACTTACTGAATCAATCTATTTTCTTATTGCGTTCAGTAGATCATGTCAGAATGTATGCTTCTCTGTAGTTTATTTTAAATCTCTTATTGTTTTTGCCTGTTTTGTTGAATACATCAACACTGCAATATTCAATACATCATTGTTTGGCTATGAAATCACTTTAGTGCTAATGATTTCAAAGTTGGTTGCTAAAAGATTGAACATGACTTTTGTCATTATAGCTTTGTTCAATAGTGATAGGCATAGTCATGCACTAGAAAAGAAGACTTATTCTGTTGCGTTCGATAGGTCGCTTATAGTCTTCGACTTATCGAACCGACTCATTTCATTTTTCTCTTTCCAACATGGTATCAGAGCATATTTGTTATATCAGAGCTCTACTACTTGATTTCTTTCATGATATCAAAGCATTATCATTAGATATTTTTCACATTATCAAATCAGAGCGCATTTGCTCTTATGCTTAGCATGGCATCATTCTTAAAGTTATTTATTTAATTGAAAGACTAAAGTTCCGGATGGATTATCAAAGTAAAGCCGGTCTCAACGCCGACAAGTTGAATGGATCCAATTACTATTTGTGAAAATTTAAGATGAGGACCTTGCTAATCGTCAACGAGTTGTGGGATGTTGTCATAGGTATCAAAGTGAAGCTTGAAGATGACACACTGACTCAAAGTGGAAGTCGAAGGATGGTAAATTTTTCGCGCTTATTATCCTCAATATCTCAAACACTTAGATTGGCCACATTTTTTAAGCTCAAACTACGAAAGAAGTATGGGACATCCTAAGATCACTATATGATTTGAGAGTCACGACTCCCAAGTTACATATAAGAAGAAAATTCTTCACTCTCAAGATGTCAAATGGTGATTCACTTCAGAATCTCATTAACCAGTTTACGAATCTCTTGCAACAAATGGCAGATGTCGGATCGATCATAGACGATCAAGACACAATCATGACATTACTTTCAAGCTTGCTCTCTACATAGGAGAATTGGGTGATGATCATATTGAAACACTTAGATTTAACTCTTACTAGAGTTATCACTATGTTGCTGCAAGAAGACAATCAAAGAAGTCAAGACATTTCGTCAACTTCATCATCTCATGCTCTATATATCAACAAAGGCTCAAAACGATAGAAGTAGAAAAGCTCTAAGCAATCAGTATCAAATCAGAAACCGACTCAAAGTCAGTATAGGGTGTAGGAAGTCGATGGTGAGCAGACCTTCACATGTCAAAACGAGTTAGAACACTTGGATGGGAACCTAACTTAGTTTAGTTGCTAGTTTAGATGCTTTTCTAACTCTACACTAACTCTATCCCACTTTAACTCTAACTTCCACTAACACTAACCACATACATTCATCATGAGGATAGGTGAAGGGAGAGAGTTAGAGAGAGAGAGAGAGAGAGAGAGAGAGAGAGAGAGAGAGAGAGAGAGAGAGAGAGAGAGAGCCCATGTGCTCAACATTTCATACTAATGAAAAAGCTTTAAGAATACTAAACCGCCAACAACAATGCAAAATGGAAGAAAATAGAAACATAAACAAAAAGCAAGAGCATGAACACATTAGCGCATGAGGATGCTTGGCTCTCCAAAGTGGTAGAATTTTCTCCTCTCAATTAGCATCTAAAATGGTGTACAAAATGTGTCTTTTTATCTTTGGGGAAGCTCTTTACCCTTGCTTCCTATTAGCTACTTGCAAGAAGGTAGGATTGAAATCCTAACCCTTCAAAAGAAACACAATCTAATCTATGGTGCACAAAGAAGCACCCCCACCCCCCCCCACCACCATTTTGACTTTTGACTAATTACAAAACTTAGCAAACTTAACTTAAACTTTGGTCTTTTAACATTATTTTAGTTACATGGCCCAAAGTCTAGTTTACTCAAAATAAATTATTTACAAGTGCTCATTGGGCTATGGGCTTATACACACAGGAATCCACGGTCCCCGCAACTTATTTCGACTACTTCTGACTATTTTATTTATATACACGGAATACCCACAATTGGGCCTCCAACCTAAATTATTTACAAGTGCTCATTGGGCTATGGGCTTATACACGCAGGAATCCACGGTCCCTCGGCACTATGGTGTTTAGTACCGGCCTCGGGTTTTGCGGTGGCGCCGGATGAAATATCCGGTGACGTCGTCCATAAATTCGACGTACGTCAAGCTTTGTGGATCCTTTGGTGGAAAAAAGACTTTGTTGACACCTTCTATCCAAAATTGGGTGACCCAAGCGTTAAATTTATGGGGCCATGGGTGGCCTAACATTGCTGCTCTATAGTACACTCGAGCCACTGGTCTTCCATTTTAGTTGATGCCAGGGCCATATTAGGATAAAAAAAAGTGGTGGAAGAATATTGTCCCATCGTGTGGTGACTCGCAACAAAAATTCTAAGTCTCAGGCGAATTCTACGGCCACGCGGAATGTTGGATTGTGGCACGTGAGATATATGTTGGAAAATTGAATGAAAGCCCTTTTGGCATCTTCATCCGTACTCCATCCGTGATTAGAGTAGATCTTGGCCAGTTTAAAGTCTCGATGGTAATTTGGTCCAAAGGGGTGCCACACTCCGCCCATTTGCATCGTCGTGGAATAGGGACGAAGTGTGGGTTGACCTGCAATTGCCTCAGATTGGTCACATAAGCCCTAATGGTTGACGTATCCTATTCAAATGTTCGTTTTCGCCATGCAGGTTGCGGAGCCAGTGCCGGAATGGACGTCGTCTCTTTACCTTTGATGTCTATGGCGGGAAAGGATAGAGGCCAGCCGCCGCATGAGGATTTGTAGGGATATTGAGCTAAAAGATTGTCAATTTCATCTGCCATGCTCTTTGGTTTGCGGAAGGCTCGGCTGACAGAGATGGTTGGAGTGCCTTGGGATGTGGGAGCTTGTCGCTCTTCTTGGCCTTGGCTTTGATCAATTCCTTGACTGTTGTCCAAGGAGTCAATAAGACTTTTACAAAGGGTAATGACCTTCAAGGATATTTAAAGATGACTTGCTTTGCTTGAACATTTATACGAGTACATTGACGACGTGTTGACTAAATCATGAGTATCTTTACATAAGTACATTGACGATGTGTTGACCAAATCACTTTCAAAGACTTGACTAATAAGCTCATATGACCTACTAGCTAAACTTTAATGAGGAGTGTTGAAATTGCAAATTTTAGCTAGAAATACTTTTCTATTGTTTTCCTTTGGAGAGTACTGGATCAAAATTCAAAGGCACTTCATGTACGTTTTTTTGAATTTGCTAGTTTAAATCCATGTCGTAACATTGGCCCATTTTTTATGAGTTGCTCATGACAACTCAACATGCCAAGCAATGCCATTAGATCCAAAGAATGGGACGAAGTTGTCCTTATGTTGCAACAATTTATGTCATCTCATTTGCCACATGGTAACAACTCAACATTGTTTTGAGAGGAGAGAAACCCATTTTTTTGAGCTTTCAACTTCTGGCCAATGGATAAATCCATTTCAAAATCGGATTAGGATTCTAAGCCCTTAGCCATTGGATATTTCTAGTAGCATTTAGATTTCGCCATGTGTTTAGGCAATAGAGATTTTCACGTCTCTCTGACGTGTGGCAAACATCCAAGTGGATGAAGTCACAGATCTAGTACCGTGAAGCTATTATTATTTTTAGCTCTTCCAATTTCCAATCACGTATTGCTAAGTGCTCTAGCTTCCTTTGTATTCCAAAGACATCTTTAGAGCCAAAATATGCATCTGCAGAATGTGCATTCTCTCTTTGTCTCTCCAAAATGTGCATCCACCTTTTTCTCTCCTCCAAAATATCATTCTCTCTCCAAAATGTGCACTCTCTGTGTCTCTCCGAAATGTGCGCTCTCTCCAAAATGTGCAGACGCTCTCTGTTTCCGAAATGTGCATTCTCTTTCTACCCTCACACCTAAGGCCCGGGCATGTCGGACCTTATGTGCAGGTCAAAGCCTTATCCTTGACCTCTCAGCATTTACGTAGTGGAATGCCCAAGACTTTGGGTGCTCCATACACGTTAGGGCCCTGGTGCCTAGGGCAATGGCCCTCCCTTGGAGGAATGCCCTCGGACTGGAGCTTGGTAACTATTCTGCCCATTTTGGAACACATTAAAAAAAGCAGAATTGTCATTCATAATAGAAGAACCTCATGCTCTCATCCATTGAATTGCTCAATGAAGCACAAGAAGAAGGAAGACGAAGAAGAAGAAGAAGAAGAGAACGATCCAAGCATTCTGCGTGAATAGGTATAAAATACTTTTCTGATATAATAAGAAACAATGCTGCTCTGATTGCTGTATCAATTTGCTGGGAGGAACGATGCTGAATGTTGACTAGTATGGCATGGCTAAGGGGAAGCCGCCGTGTTCAGGGTTTTTGTAAATTCCATTCTCTCGGGAGCAGCAGCTTGCTGTCAGATCTCTCTCACCAACACTCGCTGCGGAGTGCCTGTAAGTATTCATTTCGGATTTGTTTGTCGGTTTTTGATTCATGATCAAGACTTTCCAACCATTTGAAACCATTCGGATTATGTTTTATTTTAGCTGGCCCCCCCGGTCTCTCTGTCTCTCTAGTTTTAGCAATCGTCCCAGTTTTTGTGAATCTTGCCTCGATACACACTCACCAAGTCTCTTTTCAAATTAATATTCTTCAATGATGAGTAAGGGGATTGTTCTCTCCACTCATTTCAAGGTTTTCTTTTTTAATGTTAACTCTCATTGCTATGTTCTCCCTAGCAGTGAACACCCAGGATACCATAGACCTTTTCGCTCCTCGATACATAGGAGCTTTGTAGTAAGGGGAGTGTTTTTTCAGGACAATGCCAATAACTTACCCAAGTCTGTCTTCCGTAGATGCAATTTAGGTTTTATTTTATAAATAATTCAGTTTAATATCTAACCTTTAGATATTCAATGAATGTAGATTCCATCTTTGAGGTTTCAAGAGTGATTCGAGTTGACAGGTGAATCTAGGGATTAGAAAAGTGTTTGCTGGAGGTGGGAGTTTTTAAACTACATGTTGTTTGGGCTATTCTTACCATCCAGTCCGTTGATTCCTTTGATACAATAGTCAAGAATAGGGAATAGGTGTACAATATATTTTTCTGGTTGTAATGTTTGTGCTTTGGGGTCTTGAAGGACATGTTGGAAGATAACGACTGTTTAGTTACGGTCTAACTTTATCTGTTGTACGTTTGTCATTATTAATTCATGTGTCTACTATTAATTGCAAAGATTAATTATATTAGGTTGGTATAGGTCAATGTACAAACTAAGCTTACCAATATTTAATGCCACTTGGCACGAGTACTATTTGTTCATAAGCAAATGTTGTAGAGTGAGCATAATTTATGATGGAGGCTCATATAATGAGTGGTTGGGTCAGTGTGGCTCCCTCCTCTACATGTGTAAAGGTAAACCCAATGTGCTTAGGAGATCAAGGAGCATAAGGTAACCAATTGATCTTGAAAGAGGCAACTAGTATCTCCCACAAATCTCATAGTAGAGAGGGCAGTGAAAAAGAAAATTTCTGCAACCCCCATGGAACACATTTGGCAAATTTTATCCTCACGTGGAATCCATTGAAAATGTGGTACTTCCACATGTAGCTGGTGTGATGAAACTTGAAGTTATCCTTATGCAATTCGAAGGCTATGTGACAGCCCTGAGTTCAAGTAGCATGGTAGTGTGAGAAGGCTGGCTGCATCCATTGCTAGGTAAAAGTCTAGTTTGACTCTAGAGGAGCCCAACAAGACATCATATGCTCTATAGACAAACCATCGAATGTGGCCATGTTAGAATAGATATACCAAAGGTGCCCAAGAGTTTGGAAGCTTGTGCATTCCAAGAATGATGACAACCCTACTTAGAGATTGTTTGAGAAGAGGTAAATGCCGTCCATGGGTAGCAGCTTGAGAGAGAGAGAGAGAGAGAGAGAGAGAGAGAGAGAGAGAGAGAGAGAGAGAGAGCGAGCGCTTTATTAACATTTTTTCTATGCCAAAAGGATATAAGGCAAAAAGTACATATCAAACATGTGGTGCAAATAGGAGCATGTAAAACGTCTCCAATAACAATAAAGAAAACATATATGAAGCGTAGCTAAAAAAAGCTACCATCTAATAGCTACCAATATCTGATAACTGCTAATAACTACTAATGACAAAATGTAACTATGATGGTGATGGTATGAATGTATATGCTTATCATAAGATCATCAAATCAAATCCTATTGCCATTGAAAAATGATGCAATGGAGACTGCAGTTGGAGGTAATGTGTGCTGATGACATCGTCTAGGAGGTCGTCTGTGAAGTGTGTGTCTCCTTATGTCAGTAACCATGATATCTAGAATCCTTGACTATGAAGATGCTGAGATGAGGTAAGTGTTGTCTGTGTATACCTCTGCTCATCCAGTGGGAACAATCCGTGTCTTTGAATATATGTGATAAGCCTAAAGATGGCATCAAGCTCAATGGGTGGAACTGCAAACTTAACCAGGATGATATGCAAGCATGAGATATTGGCCCAATCAGATGAAGAGAGACATATACACCATGCCTCTGTTGTATATAGTGTGGTAGGGATAGCAAGAGTATAAAAAAGCCGACACTTACTTGGGGCATCCTGAATAAATCTCCGAAAGTAGAACCTCTCTAGCTGTACAAGGGAAGCATGTCCCTTTCCAAGTCTAGCTGTAGCAGCCTGTCTCATAGTAAATACAGGACCAGTAAAGAGGACACCTAAGTTATTGTAGGGTGATACAACCTCCAGTTCTGTCCGTCAAAGATAAGCTGAATGCCTTGAATGAATTAAAGACCATAACCTTGGTCTTTGCAAGTTAACCCTCAAACCCACCCCATCTATTACAAAAAGCATGAAGACTGATTGTCTTTGTAAGCCTTCTCTCGTCGTAGAAACTAGAGCCACATCATCCGCATAAAGAAGGATGGCAATCAAAATGTCACCAAGCCTGCAACTTGTACCATCGCATTGCTCAATGACTCTCTCAAGCTCATCAATATACGATCCAAAGAGTGTGGGGGAGAGGGAGCAATCCTGCTTCACCGTAGTGGTGCTCCATATCTGGTCTGAGATGCGGATATCACTCCGAAAGCAACCCAAGACTCACTCATAAAGTGCCATCACTGCCAAGATGGGTATCAGTGGAGAAGCCAAGATCTTATAGCCTTTGGATGGGAAGGGAACATGGGACATAATCAAAGGCCTTCCTGAGTGGAGCTGGAGATACCAAATGACTCAAGGAGCCTGGAGGAGGTGGGATGCCTGAGAGAACCACGACAACCTCTATCTCCTGATCATGAAGGTAATGTGAGGAAGCAAGTGCTATCTGTGTATATCTCCCATTTGCATCCAAAAGAGCTTGAACACTTTGAATATACGCAATAAACTGGAAAGCTGCATTTATTTATATAGGTGGAACGCCAAACTCTGCAAGGAGGATCTCATGTGGAATAGAGGGCTTCGCCCAAATCATACAAGCTAACATGGTGGTCTGTAATCACGAGATACTTCCCCAGTGTGATGAGGGAAGAGCGGTACACCATGTCTCTGCTGCATACAAGGCTGTGGGGGTGACAATGGTGTCAAAAAGTCTACACTTACTTCGAGCATCCAGGGAGAGAGAGAGAGAGAGAGAGAGAGAGAGAGAGAGAGAGAGAGAGAGAGAGAGAGAGAGAGAGAGAGAGAGAGAGAGAGGTATTATGTAATGTGGAATGTACAATGAAGGAGAGAGGGAGGAGACTATACATAGCTCTCCAAGAGGCATGAGCCTTTAAGAAGCACATTGGATGTCTTTTCAACTAATACCCTTTATTGTACGACTTTGAATGAGTCCACGACCTTCAAATTTAAATGACCACTTGAAATTTTAGGGTTTTACTTTGGCCCCTTGAGTAGTTACTAGAGGGGGCCTTGAATATCTCAAAATTGGCCTTTAAAATGAGTCAAATAATAGCTTTCAAATATTCAAAAAGAGTTTTTAATTGTCACAAAGTCGTGACAATTCTACATCTTGACCATTCTAACAGAATCTGCCCCCTCTAGCTTGCTTGATTAAGACAAAATAGATTCACTAATGCTTGCCATCTTGGACTTGTGTGAATCACATAAGACTCCAAAATAATTGAGGGCTTGCTTTACTGGCAACATAGGATTTCACACCTAGAATTGATGTATGTTATACTCAATTCTGTCCTACCAAATTCCTAGAGTGGGTATGGGATTTAAAGACGTTCTTTTGGGTTGGTGTTGTTGCTACCAACTACTTGTCAAAATCTTGCAATTGAGCACATGGTTTTTTTGAAATCAATCTACTTCGAGGTAAATCAATCTACTTCCTAGTCCCTCACCTATAAGATGGAATGGCCTTTTGTGCTCTATGATTTGGTGGGCTTGCGTTGTGAAGGGTGCTGGTTTAAAGAAAGTGTCCTGTTTTTAGTTTCCTCTCGCTTGTAAGGTAACACATAGAAACTCTAGATGATGAAACAAATGTTGCACTGGGACTTTCTCGTTTTAGAAGATCGGCAAGGGAGTCTCTCTCTTAAAGCTAAGGATGCTCTCACCTTCGAACAAGGATTGGAAGGTTCTACACTTGCAAGCACAAGCACATAGGACCACCACTTTCATAGCATGCGGAAAGATGTTTGTGAAGGTGATGTGTATCACTTAGCTTGTACATTAACTCAACACACAACATGTATTTATTCTCTATCTTGCAATTGTATAGTAAGCATGTAGTCTAGGCTCTAGTAAAGTTCCTTATCAAGTTGTCTGTATACAGAGTTGGGTAGATAAAGAGTGTTGCTTGCAATAAAAAGTAAAGAGCCCTTGTTACATAATTTTTGTCATTAATGCTGCGTTGCTTGCTTCCAAATAACTCTTTTGGCTATCCACATTTTTGTCATTGTTGCTTATTTTTTCAAGAACATAATCTCCATTCAAGTGTTGTTGGCCACATTAGGTGCTTTATGATTCTGAAATGGTTTTAAGAATTTGTTATTAATGTTGCGTTGCTTGCTTTCAAACAGCACTTTTGGACAATGAATTGGAAGTTCATTTACGATCATATGTTGGAGCCACTTTCTCAGAGAAGCTGCCAAATTTTGTCGGAAGGCATTCCGGACGTTCCATAAAAGGACGTAGTGCTTCTAAAGGAACTACTAATGACAAGTATTTTTCAACTTCGTCCATAAAGGAGCCTTATATTCATTGCTTGTTGTTTCTTGTTGCAAATATGTTATGATGGTGAAATCAATTGGTTAATGTCATAAAATTTATCAATTTTTGTTGAGTTGAATAGAAATCTGCATTTATTCATATGTTTAAGTCATAGATGCAGCGAATCGCGATTCGCTGGCTTCGCGATTCGCGAATCGCTAATCGTGTAAAAAAAAAACGACTTACCTAATTTCGGGCTTCCTCCTCGCGGATAGAACCGCGCCAGCAGTGGAGGAAGCAAATTTTTTTTCTAAGAGCTGTGGGCGTCCGATCTTCGCAAGTGAATAGTTGGCAGGCATCTACTCGGCGATACAGAGGTGGTGTGCACGGTGCCGGGTGGGTCTGAGCTTCGTGGAGAGCGAAACGACCAATTTTTGATATTTGGTAAGTGTAGGCTTGATTTTTTGCAATTGTTGACATTGAGCTGTAGGCAACCAAATCGAGCGTAGTTTGGCTCTAGACCACCTTTCTTCATGCTCACGGTAATTCCTACGATGTCAGTTTCAGCAGTTACGGCATTTTTAGCGAGATTTGAAGACCACATTCCAAATGCTTGTGTATTTTTGCCATTTTCACAAAATGACTTGTTGGAAACCGAGTGAGGTGATGTTTGAGCCTAGAATGCATTTCCACATGCCTGCACAGACTCCTCTACGTCCGTATCACAAATTTCAATTTTCATGCCCTGATTCCATACTTTTTAGGGTTTAGGCGTGGACCATCGTGCAAACATCTGCTAGGGGCTCGCGGTTTAGGCCCACACTGCACTCCTTTATGCCTGCACGGACTCTCACGCTAACGTCAGTCGCCTGTTATCCCTCATACTGAAATTATTCTATCCCACGCCCTGATCTCATGTTCTTTTTTCGCACTTGATATGATGTGTGAACTGGAATCGTTCTGATGTATGCTTTGGTATTTTGAGCTCTATTTGAGCTCGGTAATGTTGTTCAATGCAATGTATTTTTTTTCTACTGAACGTTTGCTTGATTATTTGTTGTTTGCAGGTTTAGGGTCGTGTTGATACGATGCCAGTGGGGATTGAGGCCTTTGGGCCAAGGTTGAGCTTACCGACGGGGATGTGGGCACACACCATGGCTCAGGCACCCGCAGATGGAGATGCTTGCATTGCGGTGGTCACTTCACGGGATCACTCACCAGGGTAAGGGCTCACTTGCTGTGGGTCAGAGGGCCAGGTACGGGCCCAATACTGCATCACAGGGTTCTAGACAGGGACAAGTAGCAGGAGCAGCTACAGGCAGGCATGCAGGAGGGCTCACAGGCAGGCAGGCAGGGCCTACCATGGGTATTGGGCCTTTACATCACGGGCAGGGCATGGTTTTGCTGCAGGGCGTAGTACAACACGGGCTGGGCATGGTACAGGTGCAGTGCCTAGTACATCACGGGCAGAGCATGGTACAGGTGCAGGGCCCAGTACATCACGGGCAGAGCATGGTACAACTGCAGGGCCCAATACATCACGGGCAGAGCATGGTTCAGGTGCAGGGCCTAGTACAGCACCTTCAGTTCCATCCGCAGCAGCAGCACGACCATCAGATGAGCATGTTGGTTCAGCGGCAGCGGGTGCTTCTCGTCCCTCCTCCTCGGCAGCAGATGCACCACATGCTTCGGCAGATGTTGCCAGAGAGAGTGACACACCCAAGATCAGCCATCTGTTGGGCATGCTAGACCACGAGCACCATATATACAACAGAGAGGGGTTATGCCCAGGCAGCAGACCCTTGATTGATGCGGCTGGCAGAGAGAGCAGCAGGCCCGTTGCACTCGACTCTGTGGCCAGTTCTTTTACGAGTGCGGCATTCCCTTTGCTGTTGCTGACACTTGGGTGTTCAGGGAGTTCTGTGCACAGATGGCGGCCGTGGATGCTACATGGACACCTCCCAGGCGAGAGGCACTGCGAGGCAGGTTGCATCACGCGGGAGTTGAGTTCCATTCGCTCAGCTTGGCAGCAGTAAGTACCTTGTCTTTATTATCTCTTTGCATGTGTTTAGGATTTATTGGTGGCACAATTTTTGCATGTAGCTAATGGGTGTTTTGCGGCAGGTATGGATGCAC
Source organism: Diphasiastrum complanatum (assembly GCA_029204225.1). Lineage (NCBI taxonomy): Eukaryota > Viridiplantae > Streptophyta > Lycopodiopsida > Lycopodiales > Lycopodiaceae > Diphasiastrum > Diphasiastrum complanatum. The sequence goes on from CM055097.1 coordinate 64,288,545, forward strand.
GGTATTGAGTGATGGATGGACCGACATTCGTCGGCGATCCGTCATCAATGTCTTGATTTCTTGCCCGCTTGGCACAGTATTCCTACGTGGCGTGGATGCCACTCGAGGTGGTGACGCCATCACAGCCGATTTCATATGGGAGGTCATTAGAGATGTTATTGCTGACATCGGGGTTGAGCACGTGGTTCAGGTTGTCACCGACAATGCCTCGAACTGCAAGCAGATGGGCGAGATTATGATGAGGGAGCACCCCAGCATTGTGTGGACACCCTGTGCTGCACATTGCATAGACTTGCTCATCCATGACCTGTGTGCGTTTCCATGGATCAGAGAGGTATAGTTTGTTCTATTTGCTATGCTTTTTTCCTTCGATACTGCTAGTAAGCAAACTCTAATATCGAGAGATACTCCTCCCAATTAGTTTGCTTCTTGTTGACATATGCACGAAGCATATCCTCCAGCACCTGATTTACCCTCTCTGTTTGACCGTCCGTCTGTGGATGGTCGGTGGTACTCATATTAAGTTTAGTATGGAGATGATGGAATACTGCCCTACAAAAATTTCCATTAAACTTACTGTCCTGGTCGCTGACTATGCCGGAAGGTAGACCGTACAATTTAAATAGCCCATCTACAAACAACCTCGCTAACTCTGGAGCTTTAACGGTTGTTTTGGTCGGAATAAAATGAGCCATTTTGGTCAGACGATCAACTGTGACCCATATAGCGTCATTACCCTTTTGGGTTTTAGGTAGGCCTACTATAAAATCCATGGAGATACTCTCCCATTTACCAGCTGGTATATCTAAGGGCTGCAACAACCCTCTTGCCTTTAAACGCTCTGCTTTATTTACTTGACATTTCTGGCAACCGGTTACATATTGTTGGACGTCCTTTTTCATATTGGGCCAGAAAAATTGCCTACGAAGAAGCTCATAGGTCTTCTGTATGCCTGGGTGTCCCACATATAGGACCTGTTGCCTATAATCCTCTGAATTGGGGACACATACTCTATCTCTATAGAGCAAGTACTCATCCTGAATGGAATACTGTTTCCATTTGAATCCTTGAGTCAACTGACCCTCAACCACTGGGGTTTGCTTGGGTAATACAGGCTCAGAATCCTCAACGTCATATACTCGGACTCATCATCATCCTCAACGGAAGCTCCGTATTCTTGGATGAACTGGCACCAGCCCCGGGAAGTGGTTCTGGAGTCTGTAACTGTCTACTCTGGACTGAGTTCCAGATAATAGAGAAAAATGCATCATGCTGGCACTTCCCTCTCAAGGACTCGAGTAACTCATTACGAATCTGAGTAAAACTCAGCTCGTTTATCATAGGCATTCTGCTAAGGGCATCTGCTACTGTATTGAATTTTCCCCGTCTATATCTGATAGACATATCAAACTCTTGCATCAACTCTGCCCAACGAGCTTTCTGACCTTTAAGCTCAGGTTGATTGCAAAGGTATCTGAGACTTTCATGGTCTGTCAGGACCTCAAAGCTGGCACCATACACATAATGCCTCCAAGTCTTAAGGGCATGGACTATAGAAAAGAGTTCCTTTTCATAGGCACTGTACCTAGTCTGAGCTGGCTTGAGTTTTGTACTCTCGAACGCAACTAGTCGTCCACCCTGAGTTAGCACAACACCAACTGCAAAGTCGCTAGCATCTGTTTCGACCACAAATGGTTGATTGGGGTTGACGACTTTTAAAACTGGTGCTGTAGCTAAGGCTGTTTTGAGAGCATCAAAGCTCTCCTGCTGTGCGAACTCCCAAATGAACTCCTTTCCCTTCCCCTTAAGAAGATTTGTCATGGGAACTGCTATCTGAACATATTCCTTGACAAATCGTCTGTAATATCCCGCCAAACCAAGAAAGATCTGAAGTTCCAAAATATTCTGAGGTCTTAGCCAACTGAGTATGGCTTTAACCTTATTCGGGTCCATTTTAATCCCATATGACGAGATAATGTGACCCAAATATGCTACTTCTTCTACGAAGAATTCACACTTGGATTCTTTAGCATAAAGCTTATGCTTTCTGAGCAGTCGAAACACCTTTCTGAGGTGTTTTAGATGCTCCTTCCTCGTTGTGCTGTAGACGAGGATGTCATCTAAAAATACAACTACAAACTTACCCAAGTATGGTTTGAGGACACTGTTCATCAAGGTCATAAAGGTAGCTGGAGCATTTGTGAGCCCAAATGGCATCACGTTAAACTCATTATGACCGTGACGAGTCCTAAAAGTTGTTTTCGGGACATCTTCCGATTTTATACGGACTTGATCCTGATCTGAGGTATATTTTACTAGAAAACTTAGCCCCGTCGAGTTGATCAAACAACTCGTTTGCCCGAGGCATAGGATATTTATTTTTAATTGTGACATTGAGGGCTTTGTAATCTACGCAAAGACGCATAGACCCCTCTTTCTTTTCACCAAAAGGACTGGTGAGGCCCGTGGTGAACTACTGGTCTGAATTTGGCCTTTCCCAAGATAATCTGTTAACTGCCTAGTTATTTCTTCATCCTCTGTTCGGCTGACCCGATATGGAGGTTTAGAAACAGGTGCTGTACCTGGTACTAGGTTTATTACATGATCTACCTCTCTGCTAGTGGCAAACCATGTGGCAAATCTTCAGGAAAAACATCTTTAAATTTAGACAATAAAGTTTCTAATTTACTGATTTTCTGCTGTAAAGAACTGGAAATAGAAACTTCAGGACTAAACTGAAATTCACATAAGAATACCTGATGGTCGTCGTCTCCGATTAGCTGACAGAGCTTTGAACTACAGACCATAGGACTGTTGGGAACATCATGCTCCCCATGCAATTGGATCTCTCGGCCTTTATGCTGAAAGTTGAGGGTGTTCTCCTGATAGTTTCTGTGGAGGGAAGGTCCTAAACTGTAGAGCCAATCTCTCCCGAGAACAATATCTGTGCGATCCAGGTGCATTATCTGAAAGTTTATTTCACCTTGGTACCCCTGTTTACCAAGATTTAAGCTACTTACCATAGTTTCCCAGATTTTCTTATCTTCACCCTTAGCTAGTGAAACTATGTACCTATGCTGACTAGGTAGTTTAGGTTTTTTAACCAGGGTGTAGTTGATGAAATTATGGGTTGCCCCATCATCAACCATAACTCTAACTGACTGGTTACCAACTTTCCCATGCATATGTACTAGGTCATGCGGCCCAAAGCTGAAGGGTCTCGCTAGCATTGCAGAGGTCAGCTGGCAACAATGTTCATGATCTTCATGATACACTTTGATCTCGGAAGCTGCCGAGTCACTGGGGAAACTTACAGTCTGAACAAGATGAACTTGTTTTTTATCTTTTTTATCTTTCTTAGTGAAAGGCCCCTTGGGACACTTTCTGATTGTCTGTCCCTTGCCCATACACACAAAGCACAAATGTTCTTGTTTGGCTTTCTCAAAATCTTCTGGTTTTAAGGGCTGTATGAGTGAAGGGCGTTTCTGAGGAGCTTCACCTTTAATTTTATCTTCTTTCTTTCTTTTTAAAAATTTCTTTTTAAATTGAAAGTCTTTCTGAGGAGACTGCTCAAAAAGGGGCTGTTGTCTCGCCCTCTTCCTACCCACTGAATCATCATAGATTTGAGCATATCTGAGAGCTTGCTCAAGGGTAGTAGGGAGTTTCTCTGGACCTCTACTTTATATTCATCTTTGAGGTCACGGACAAACCCTCTGATTTTCTGATAATCATCCATATTTTTAATTTTAAATAATGCTTAGCTGCCTACCCTCGCTAATCTGATAGCACCCTATTTGGTCCACAAAAAACCAAATTTGAAGCCCAATTTCACTTGCAAATTCTGAAATTCTGGTGGCAGCCTGCTCGCTGATTTGTAGCAAGAGAATCTGATGCTGAAGCCTCTGAAAAATCTCTGAAAACAAGGGTGAAACTCCACCCTTTCTCTTCTCTGTCCAGCGCTGGCCCTGCTGCCCGAATTCGGATCAGAAATCGCTCTAATCTATTGAAAATTTCCTACGAAATTCAGGATTGAGGGCCACTGTACCAGCGATGGATCTGCTCGCTGATCTCTACTCTAAATCCGCTTTGAAATCTATAAAGAAATCTCTGAAATCAGAGATAGATTACTACTTTTCCAGAGATTTACCTGTGCAAGAAAATCTATCTCTAAAATCGTGGAAATTCTCCCAAATTCGGATGAATAGGAGGCTGTCCCTACAGCGACTCTCCTTCTCTATACTTTTCTGAGAATCTCTGAGATTTTTCCTATCTTCTGATAGCTTTCTCTACTGCTGCTACTAAACCCCCAAAGATGGAGATGGCTCTGATACCAGTGTAATAGATCTTAACACCACAGTAGGGCAAACACTAACTGATCCACCCAACCTTGCCTACTCCCTGATATAGAGTAAGCCCCTCCTAGCCCAGTGTGAGGACTGGTAGCATGCAACTGCCAAGTGTCGGCCACGTGGCACTGACGTGGCCGACTGCACATCGGGACCCAACTGGGGGCCCTGTGCTGCTGACAGGGTCCCTGGACTGTGTTAGGCCCACCATGTCTATTGACCGTGCTGGGGCACACTACTCACACTGTCTTGCCCTGTTGGTTGTGTACACTGGACACGACCCTGACTTTGGTATCTGACCTATCTGTGTTCTCTAGGGTTTGGCACTGGTCACGAGCTCGTAACATGCATCCACGGGCGCAGCACAGGTGACCTGAGGCGATTGGCTGAGAGAGTCCTTGCACAGGATTGTTCAGCAGGAGCTTGCGAGCGGAATCGGAGCACTTGGGCCTTGTATCACACGCAAAAGAGGAACATGTTATTTATCGAGCAGTGTAGGTGGTTGGTGTTTGTGAACACCAACGGCCGTATGCTGAGGCACACACGAGGAGAGGGTCAGATGCTCGAGGTGACTCGTGAGTCACATCATCACCCCCTTTTTCTTGCTATGCTTTGATGAATTGATTTGCTTTCAAAATATGCAGTGAGTTGCACAATACCTGCCTGACAACAATGTATTGTTTTTGGTTGCAGGTGGACCCTGACACTTGCTTGGTGGATTCGATAGTTGCTGTTCCTCGGGCACCACCCACGCAGGAGGAGATGGATGATGAGATCCATAGAGAGTTCTACAGACAGGCAGTAGAGGAGGACAGAGAGGCAGAGGGAGAGGGCTGAGGAGGGAGATGACGAGGGCTCGAAGGGTGGAGAGATGCTCGGGGCAAACTATGTGGAGGAGGAGGAGTGGGTTGAGGGGGATACGGAGGAGGACGAGGAGATGTGGGCGGAGGCACAGGGGGATGACCTGGCTGACCTGCTGGTGGACCCTGATGCGGAGACAGAGGAGAAGCCAGCCATTCCTGCACGTAGGCCTAGGGGGAGACCTAGAGGTTCTAGGAGGGGGGGGCTGAGTACTCTTTTTGTAGACAGGAGTGGAGCATCACAGGCAGCCGTCGGCCAGGCATCATCATAGTGGGTAGGGCCATCCCAGGGCATAGGGTCACAGCCACTTGACACACAGGCACGACGGAGTCGACACAGGGCTGGGGGCAGCCAGATGGGGGCCAGAGGAGGGGAGAGAGGCAGAGGCAGAGGCAGAGGCAGAGGCAGAGGTAGAGGCAGGGGGAGGGGGGTGATCCAGAGCCAGAGCACGCAGCAGAGAGCTAGAGCACGCAGCAGAGAGCTAGAGCACGCAACAGAGCTAGGGCCACACCACGACATATGGCTCCCTCCAGTTCCAATTCATCTGCGAACCCATGGGACCTGCAGTCAGGCACAGATTCAGATGCTTTATCCTACCACGACTCTGACGAGCCTTAGTTGTATAGTTTTCATTACGTTCATGGAACATCATTGTACCCCTTTTTGGTGCCATGTGGCCCGATATTATATATTATGATGATCCTATTCACAACATTGTCGTGATTTAGTATTGTTCTTTGTGGTTTTAGTTCAGTTGCTTCGGTTTTCTGGTTTATGATTTATGGTTGTAGAGAGAAAGAAAGAAAGATCTTTATTAATGTCCATGAAATACCCTAAGGTATATAGGACTGAAAAAGGTACATGTCAAGTATGCATGGTGGGAGCATGAAAGCTCTACCACCTAAAAGAACAAAGAAACAATACGACAGGTAAACAAGAAATAGTGATGATAGACAAGGAGAGCCTTATCATCATATAAATGTCTCTCTGCCTATGAAATAGTGATGTAAAGTATGTTGAGACACTGTCTCTGAACGAACTGTGTCTCTTCGTCTCTGAGTGGATGGTCGGTGGCGTCTCTGCTGCCGTGAAGTCGTAGGTTGTGGCCTGTGGGCTGTCTGTCCCTCTAGTCGCCGACACTGTCTCTGCCGTCTATGCATGGAGGCGTCCGGGATCTCAGCCTCTCCATTAGAATCAGTACTCTCCTGCATCTGCCTCCGACGTGATAAACACTCTTGTATGCTCAGCTGTATCAAGGGGGAGGTGTCAGCGTCTAGTCTTGCCATACGCAGGTCCGCCATCTCTCGGATCATCAGCGCAACACATCTAGGGTCCTCATACGATATCAAGGTAGAGTGTGTGAGTGGATGATCCTGAAACAAGCAGTAGTATCTCCCTCGGATCTCATAGTAGGCTGGGCACTTGAAGAGAAAATGAAACTCATCCTCTACGTCGTGTGTATCACACATACGACAAATCCGAGCATATCTCGGGATGCCACTGTATCTGCCAGTCTCAATGGCTAGCTGGTGCGAGGAAACCCGAAACTAACCCATCACTATCCGCAATCTGTGTGAGATACTATCCACTAGATATCCGGGAACAGTAGGATACCCAGCATGATCCCGAGATAGAAAATGTGTCCGATAGAGAGAGAGAGAGAGAGAGAGAGAGAGAGAGAGAGAGAGAGAGTATGGTTGTTTTGTCAAAAATTGTTTCATTTAAGGCTAAAGTTCAGAATGATTCAGCTGGGTTTTTGTTCAGCATGGTTTTAGTTCCGTTTGTTGTGATCAGAGAGAGAGATAGAGAGAGGGAGAATCAGAGAAAGGGAGATTCTTGCTATGTTCATTGGGAATGCCCCAACGTGTTCTCTCTTTTTTTTTTATGGGATGCAGCTATAGCGTAAAGTTGTAAACCTAGAAGTTAATACACCTAAAAGGGACCATCCTGCACCTGAAACAGTCGACAAACTACACAATCATAATCCCCTCAATTAGAGCTTTCATCACACTACACCATCAACTGTAGTTTGTTCATGATAATGATAACATGGTCAACGATGGATGTACGAATCATAGTGCATGCATATTTCCTTCTAAATTGACGCATATATCGTGGGGCATGTATTTACTCCATGTTATTAACATAATTGCTTTGCACCATCTGGAATTTACAATCAATAAACTTAAAATTTTAGACCTAAATTCTATCAACCATCATCATGTATGGGCTAAGCTGTAAAAACTCAATAAATGACTCATGCCATGTGATATCGAAATCTCAACATAAATGACCATACATCACAAATGATGTTGTAAAGTGTCAAGGTAGTGTGGAATTTGGACTTTGGAGTCTATATATATATCATATACAAGTAGCTTCAAACTATAGTGCTCTTGAGTGTTACTTTCTACAATGATAATCTACTAGTAACTTTCTAGGCTAGAGGCTACATTCTACAATATTGTCCTAGCCTTTCTCGTGAGCTTTGGCCCCAACATCTCCTCCTCCTCATCACCCTCCTCCTCAACATACTCATCCTCATTAGCTTGCTCCTAGTGCATGGCATGTGTCCACGATAGGGCAAGTAAGGGTCAAGTGGGTGCTTGAGGTAGAAGGGCATGGGAGCTTAAGACGAAGAGCTTCTTGAGTATGCCTCTTCTTTCTACTATGCATCAAGCGGTTGGGAGGAGACTTAGCAGCAATGCTCTTATGTGTTTATGCTAGGATCTTGATATGTACTTTTATCAATAAAGTGGATATTTGGTGCCTACTTTGTTGTGCTTAGGGTGTAGTTCAGATAGCTTTGTGAGATTTGGTATCAAAGCAGTCGCTTTCCAGGATTGTGTGGGGTTTGGCATCACTTTTACCTTGAGCTAGGGTTTGATGTGGGCTTGGTGAGCTAGCGCCCTATTGTAGGTGATTTTTGCGTGTTTTAAGAGCCCATAAGCTTATGGATTGGAACACTATGGTGGATTGCTGGTCTTTGGGTAGCCTTTGAGCATCTTCTGCTACTTTTCTTCCTTTTTCTCTTTGCTTTTGTAAAAATCAGCCTTCTTTGAATTTTCAAAAGTGTTTGTAACTTTTTCAATTCTCAGTACTTTTGATCTGTCATTTGCAATAGGTGTCTTGCGGTAGGTCGCTGGTGGGGTAGAGCCTTTTGCTTTCTTGTATTTTATAGAAAATATGTTAAGGATTACTCTTGTATCGCAGCACCTTTGACTGATTTAACTCAAAAGAACAAGTTTAGTGAGTGGATTGAATTACAACAGGCAACCTTTGATCATTTAAAGCTAACTATCGCTGAGTTTCCTTGATATGGATGCGAGTGATATTACTGTGGGGGTAGTGCTGATGTAGGGGGGAAGTCCTGTAGCTTTTGAGAGCAAGAAGCTCACCTCGGCACAACAGATTTATCCAACTCATGAGAAAGAGTTGTTTGCCATCATCCATGCGTTAAAGGTATGGAGGCATTATTTGTACCGATCCTATTTTATGTGTACATTGATCATGATACAATGAGATATTTTTGCAAACAGCCTGATCTTAGAGGCCGACATGTGAGATGGTTTGAACTTATGCAAGAATTTTAGATAGAAATAATAGCATTGACTTTCTTGAGAAGTGCATTTGAGATTTTCAAAGATTTGCAGCAATGAATAAGGAGATCTACATTTGAGAATAATGCATCTGTTGGTCTCTAATATGACTTTTCAGTATGATATCTATTATCTAAACAAAGTTGGAGAAAACAAAACATTGTTGCTTCACTCAATGAAGGCTTCTAAATTTTGTTGCACTGCTTATGCTGGTCTGGACCAATTTTCTCAAAATCAGCAAAATTTCCCGATATACAGTAAAGAATCTATACAGCCCTTTGAACTACTTTTTGGACACATTCCTTAGATATCGCAGCTTGGCTAGATTGTTTGCAACAAAAATCAGCATGTGCCATGCAGCTTTTGTGCTTCAAAGAGCTTCTGCTGGGGTGAGGAGATTATTGAAGTTCGTACACACAGATATGTTTGACTACTGTGACCATGCCTGCCTGCCTGGACATCTAGACAGAATGCTGGTAATAAGTCCATGGATACAAATCTGATATTTTATCCTGCTACTTGAATTTATCCCGCTAATCCATTGGTGGTTACTAGTCAGATATATGAATTGCAACAGTGAATCCACTTGTAATAAAGTTTGATCTTGACCAATTTCCCACATGCATTGTTCTGCATTAAAAGTCTGCTGCTAGTCCTTGGAGTATCAAGAAAAATGTAGAAGACACTCTTTGGCCTTAAAAAACATCATGCAGTGTGACCAGCAGTTTCTAAATTTTTGTATCAAACGTGATTCTATTTCAGGGCTATCCATGAAGGCAAATTTGTAAGCGTTGCTGTTCTTAATGAGACGAGAGGGGAAAGGTTCATTGTTAAAGGCAGTCTGGCTGAGGTAGACACAAACAAGAGCACCCATTTTGAAGAGTTTGATAACAGTAGAACAGAGTTTGATACAAACAAGGGATCAGTCCTTTTGCAGAGAGACGCTGTTTTGGAAGAAAATGTTAGCGATCCTGCCATCGATGGGACAGATAGCATAAAATGGGCCGAACAGAATGGGCAAGTAGCTTATAAGTTTGGAAACAGGGAAGAGGTTACGTCTTTGGTTCATTCAGCGGATGGAAAAAGTGTTGGAGATATAACACAAGCGGAAACCAATCTGGAGGAAGAATTTGAAGGGAGCAAGGACAAATTCCATGAGGAACCTCCTGCGAAGAGTATAGCAAGGAACTTACCTGAAGAATCTCCTTCTGAAGCTATATATCTGCGGAAAAGGGTTGGTAAAATACCTGGAGAAATTGAGGGACATGGTCGTATTCTGGAAAAAATACGTTCCCTTGGCGCTTGCAGCACTTTGCCTCAAAAGCACGAGAATGAGACATCATATTCTGAAATGCATGACTTAGACCATGACCGCCAGATTGGCAGTGAGGAAAAGTTTGATGCTCCTGAGCATCTGGGATCTCTCAAGGGGTTTCCCTCTGAAATTAATGGAACTGACCAGAAAAAAAAGCCTTTTCTGTCAGCTGATTTACAGCCTCCTAGGCACAGAGCGTATGTTAAATTTTTGAATCCAACGGCTACCAACGATGACCTGCTACAGGCTTTTGCAGATTGTGGAGAAATTGTCAAAGCTCAAGCAGTAAAACCAACTAAGCAGAATACAAGATTTACATATGGGTTTGTGGACTTCAAGGTGTGTTTTCACTTTTGCTCGACATTCATTGCTTTAGCTTTTGTAGCATAGAAGTTACGATTGTAACAAGAGTAACATGGTTTTATGGCCAAATGAGTCCTGCACATTTATCAATTTTTACAACCAGTTCTCTGACGACCTACGATTTGCAACTGTTTACTCATTTCCTTACTCCAGTTAAACTTGTAGTAAAGTTTACAGTTCCACTACTGGTTTGACTCATATGTTTGGAGTTCCTGTATTTTCTTTTTCATAATAGTGCAAGAACACTAAATCCATCTGTTTTTGAATCTGCAGACAGCAGCTGGACTCAGCAGGGCATTAAGAAAGAATGCCAAAATCAAAGGCTTCAAGGTTGAAATAGAGCCCAGTCCATTGCATACATCAGATGGTATCAGTAATTGGAACCTGGATTTTAGTATTTTGAAAAAACTGGAGCCTACAAGCACCTCATCATCTCATAGTGCATCACTCTTGTCCATGTTGAAGTCATCAAGCACAGAGAAAGTTAATAATTCAGCGGATAACTTTGATATATCAAAAGTAATCAGTTTAATGAGGGCTGCACATGCAACTAAACCAGAAGACTTGAAAAAATCAGAGCAAACTGTGACAAATTCCCAAAATGCGTATGTGGTTGGCATCCGAGACCTCCCTACAGCTGTGAATCTGCATCAAGTTCAACAAGCTCTTTCTGTATTTGGTGAAATTGCTCACTCATATATGACAAAGGGGGAACATGATAGCAGTGATGCATATGTAGAGTTCATGGTATGCCATCAGTAATTCATTTTCTTTAATCATATTGTAATTGGCAAAAAAATTGAATTAGGATGGCAGTATGACTTTAATAAAGGAATATTGGTATGGCCTCACAGGGTAATAGAGGTATAACTTGCTTACAACACTTCATACTTAGATCCAAGTTTTGGCTCAGTGATGCAATCTGTTAATTGATTGCATTTGAACCTTAGAAGGATTCTATGTGCATCAATAAAAATGATTTTGAGATTCATGAAGATTGTGTTTTTCCAGTTGGAGGAAGCAAAAGAAAATGCCTTGGCACTTCATTGTTTATACATCAATGGCCTGCAACTACGAATCAGCAGGATAGATTCTCCGAAGTCAGCAGTCATAAGAATTTCAAACATTCACAGGGACACCGCAAAGAGCGAAATCCTTTCTGCCTGCATGGCATGTGGTCAAGTTGCTAGAATTGAGCCAAGAATCGAAGGTGTGGTTGATGTGTACTTTGAAAGAAGAGAGCTGAAAAATGTAAACACAATTTTAGACAGGTAGAGGCTGCCCCTTGATTTGATCGTAGTTAGATCCTTGGTAACCTATATTCCAAAATGTCTTTTTGTAACTGATAAATAAGACAAATTTATAATAGTTTCCAAATGTCTTTGAATCAAACAATCATTATTGCTAGTGAGTCTTGGATGTTAAGACTGCTTCTGTGGGTTGTCTCTGTGTTTGCCATGAATGTACTCGACAGGTTTGAGATCCATGAATGTCTTCTGTCTTTCTGCAGGTTGAATGAGATAGTTCGTGATCACAAGAGGTGGATGGCAAATCCAGCACCCATATATGAGAATGGTGCTGCTCATGATGATCAATTCATTCGATTGCAAAAAGACAAGCTTTTCAAAGACATTCAAAAGTTTTTGCAGCACATTAACATGTATTTTGAGGACTTGAACAGGTTGGATAAGGCCGATGAGATAATTAAATCATAGCATTTAATCCCTAAGACTGAAAATGTATTTTTATCTCTCAAATACTCAATATTGCACTGTGGATATCCATGGTGGGAGCCAGTGGGATTGCAATCTTAAAGGACTCAAACTATTAAGTCTTTTTGTAAAGGTGATACAGGACCCTTCAAGTCTTAGGTTTATAGGCCAGAGGCCCTTACACGACCTAATGATTCCACGTTTGGCATGGAATGACCACTCTGACACTGATTTTTTCCTTAAAAAAGGATCACGTGGTGTGCTTGCCCCTGCTGATGCACATAACGATATTCTTTATCTAAATTCTCAAATCTGTCTCCATTTTCATGATTCGATGCAAGAAAGTGTGCAACCATGGAGCTGGGGTCTTTGTCTTATGTACAAGTATGATGTTGAGTTACTTAGGTCAGTTTGCCTCTTCAACAAAAGGATCAAGTTGAAGAGATAAAAAATGCCAACTTTAGAAACCTGTTCCGACCCTTTTGGGCTGGAATGTACTGTACGTTCCGGAACGTACTGGGTCGGAACGTTTTTTCCAAAATAAAAAAAAACAGGTGTTAAAAGTGCCACCTGCTGGCCACGATCTCCGTACTTCTTGATAATACATTAAGCGTTGCTTGATGATACATTGCGGGATGCTGGATAGTAACGCTGGAAAATATACAGTTCAAGCAGAAACAAAATTTGAAAAAGCTAGTAATTATCGGTTACTTTCACGTGCTCCACATCTCTGTCATACTCATTTGCGTGTATTTTTTCTAAGTTTCTGTTGCTACTGTGCTACTTGTCACTGTGTTGTGAACATATTCAGATGACTGGACCTTTCAATATTTTCGTTGCATTCCGTATCTCGGTTATGCATGAAATCTAATGCTATATCTGAAAACTCACCCTCTATCTCGATGTCTGTGCCTTGTCTGACGATAATGCATATCTTGTCTGACTGCTGATACAGAGCTGCTTAAAGCCAAAAAATCTCGCAAAAGTTAATAAAATTCTTGCAGCTTCCGTTGATCCTATAATAGCTATCTGAGCCACGTTCTTAAGCTCTCGCTGATCCTAGATTCGCTATTCCGTTCCTTATCTCTATTCCTTCGTTAAAAAATAACGTATTTTAAAAAAAAATTGGTCAAGTTCCTGAACGGAACGCATTCTGAAATGTGTTCCAGAACGCATTCCGTTCTGGAACGGGCAACTAAGATGCCAACTAGATGTTTTGATCTTGCTTGATAGGTATCTAGAAGAATTGGCTCAAAATACTTTCTAATCAATTCTATAGTTCTTAAAGAGAATACATAATTTTTTGTTTGTTTATTACAGAGTAACCGTTAGATGAAGTTTCAGACATAAAAAAAGTGGGCAGCCTGTAGAAAGCTTAAATTAATCTTTACTTAGTACTTATCTACTTGCATCGAAGTTTATGGCAGTTTCATTTTTCATAGTGTGGTTTTGGTATTACAATTACACACCGGATTACTAAGAATTTGGCTTTCAAATCATAGATGACAAGGAAGAAAGGGGAGAGGAAGAATATTATTGAAGCATGTTTTGGACGACAAAAATTAACAGTTCCTTCATTTGCAAAACTAGGTTGGTTTTGGTGCTTTATCAAGGCATCCATTGATTTTTGGTTTTTCCCTACTCTTGTTTAAGTTGAATGGATTTTTGGTTTGTGTGGTAAGGGTGCTGAGCTAACTGTTTATTTCCTTTCCTTTTAGTACTGTCTACCCTTGGCCGGCAGCTTTGTTGCCACATTACACTTAGATGCTTGTCCTTTTGCTGTGCTTTATGCCTTTCTACCTTTTGAAATTAAACCTTGCTTGCTTTATGGTGATGTGGTTGCTGTGCTTTATGTCTTTTTACCTTTTGAAATTAAAACTTGCTTGCTTTATGGTGATGTGGTTTTCTGGTTTTAGTTTTATGTTAGCTTTTGATGCTTTGGTCTTCGGTATGGAGACTGATACTGCTGCTCCAGTTACACCCTCATTTTTGTCAGTTATTAGTTGAAGTTTATAAATATTGGATCTGTATCTCTGAAAAAAGTGCTCTTTTTTAGCTCAATCCCTGCATTTTTTTTAAGGGTGAATTTTGCACAAAGTTGATGATCGTTATTTTTTAATTTTTTAAAACAAGACGAACATTTATACACTTTCATCTATACCTCAATTTTTATGCAATCTTAGGCTTCTTCCTTCTAGCATAAGGTAGGGTCCTATCAATAGATTGGTTCATCGATAAATTGTTAATAAGAACTCCCCAGTGGAGACAAATTTGTCATTATATTCATTTTTGGCCAGATCTGATGTATTGGGCTGTCCAAACCCCACTAATGTAGCACATTTCTAGATATTCACTTGACAGTAATGGATCAAAGCCTAAGCCACACATAAGTAAGTTACTGATTTTAGTGTGATAGAAAGATGGGTAACATATATTTGAGAGACATCCAAAAAAGGCACAAGAACTTGAAAACCATAATGCAATGAGATGCCGGAACATAAAAAATCAATTCTTTAAAAATAACACATCTTTTCCCAAATACCCTCGGCTTGGGTTTGGGATAATGCATAAAATTATAAAAAAAGTAACGTCTCAACTGTTTTGAGTTGCGACATGGATGACAACTGAGGGCATGTGTAGACATCTATCTACATTTCTCGTAAGGATATATTGTTTTAGCAAAATGTTTGTTGTGGATGGGTGCAAGTGAGCATGCTATTTTCAACTTGAAGATTTGGTAAGAGATGTTTAGTTTAAAATAGGCTCAACTAGCTGACTTTTTGCCAAGCTTTTTTTGGTATTGTTATAAAGTTGGTTTTAAAGTTTTTTAGCCAAGCGCGCGCGCGCGCGCACACACACACAATGAAATTCCTTGTGTTTTCTTGCGAACTAGCTTGGTGTGACCATGGTATTGTAGCAAGTGTTTTTTGTGGCCCAATGGATGCCACATCTAATCAACTTAAATTTGATCAAAATGCAAGACCTCGATGGCTACAAGCTTTGCAGTTGCATTTTGTTGTATATGTTTTTGGCTTCGTGACAAATTTTTACCACGCCTTCTCTTTACATCTTCAACGGTCGTCAAGCAATATGTTATCCATTGATATTGTGAAGAATCATTCTATATGCCAAATCTCTATACAATGGAAGCTATGGCCAACTAAAAGGTCTAGAACTTTTGGTCAACTTTGTATGCTTCATTTAGTGCTAGAAAGATCTGTTCAAGATCTGGGTGTTTAGTCCGTTCAATGTCTTGGTTGAGGGATTACAACCTTCAGCCCATGATTTCAACTACACTTTTCTTCTTGGCCTTATTTACCTTTAGGTTGTTAACTTAAGTTCAAATGTGGTTCAAGATATTGGCTACATTTTTGGATTTTCAGGCCATACAGGCCACTCATGATGCCAAAAGGAGTTTGTGGCCTCTAACTCCTAAGTTGGAGTTCTCTGGACAACGCCTCTAACATTTTTGGGGGTTTTCAGAGATCTTGAGCCACAATGTGGATAAACTATATCTCTTAAGATTTGACGAGTTCAATTTGTGTGACCTCAGACCTGCATCTTGCTTCAAAATTTGGGGCTAAAAAGAGCCTCAATTATTCTTTGACTTGGGTTGTGCAAATTCAGGACTTTTTGGACAAAAATGTGAGTTTTCTAATGGGGACTTGAGCCTTTGGGCTCAAGGTTTTAAGCTTGATCTAGTTCGTGTCTCTTTTCTTTGAATATAGAGCCATAGATGTGTCAGAATGAAAACCATTCAATAGAAGTAACCTGTTGTAAAGTTAGACCAATTTTAATGTATACCATCATTACTAAATGCTCAAATAAAGGAGACAAACTTGTCATAACAGCATCTGCATGTGCAAAGGGTGATCCTATCAGCTTATCCAGCAAGAATTTGACATGAGTCACATGATAACTTATAGTGGTAGATTCTAACATTTTGCAAGAAAATAGCTTCTATCTTAGAAATAGTCATATGGTTTCACACCTTGGGTCTCATAAAGTCTTATGAGAATGTCCCAAGTCTGCTTGGAAGAGGTGCAATCTATTGATGTGAGAGATTTGTGGATCTTTGAAATTTAGAGTAATCAATGCAAGGACCTTAGAGGTCCTTTGCTTCCATTTAGATATTGCCAAAAGGTCAATGCTAGGTTTGTCTTTAGTTCCATCATTCAACAACATTGATACTAAGGTTTGATTGAAAAACAACACTGATACAAATGGAATGAAATTGATAATTTTCTAAAAGTATCCTATATAAATTATGCAACCATGTGTATGCAAGCATGTCATAAAAAGGTTGTGAACTTCCTGAAGCTTGTTCACACGTGAATAAGTCCAACTTAGAACTGAACTTGGGATAACTAGTAGTATCCTCCAGATGGATCAAGATTTGATTCAAGATTTTGAGAGGTCTTGAGTTTTCTCCTTGGAGGGTACCATTATTGAGCCACTCAAGCTAGATCAAAATTGGACTCAAGATTTCAAAAGCCCTTGTAGTATGGACACCATGGAAGGTGTTGAGTTAAAATCTTTAAGTTGGTCATCATAGAAGCTATTGAGTTGACTTATTGAATCAAAATTAAGATCAAGATCAAGGTCTTGAAAGACACTCATCATAGAAGACATCTAGCTGAAATTGAGACTCAATATCAAGATCGAGAGGTCCAGAATGTTGCCACAAAAGGTGGAAAGTCATCAAGATGACTTAAGGTCATCAAGATTTTGATCCCCCCTTTGAATTACATATTTTGTAAATCAATTTTGTAAGTATTTGTAGGTATTGATACTATGGTAGGTTCTCTTGACATTGTTTGCAAAAATGATTAAAAAATGTAGGTGTTTGTGTGTGACAAAATTTGCAGGCTTCTATAAGCTTAATTTTTTTTTTCCAACAATCCCCCCTTAATTCAACTGTAAAAAAATTTGCAAATTAGGAATCTTCTTGAGTTTCAGATAACTATCTGTTCAAAGAGTTTTGGTAAGTATATTTGCAATCGTACAATTAGTTGCACAATAAATAGATTCAATATCTTTTGTCAAGAAATTTTTCTTTGAAAAATTGAAATTGAATTTGAATATGTTGTCTTTAATAATAATTCTCCTTTATTAGCTAATCATGAATACTTCATTCATCCAATGCACCATCTTGACATTGAAAATGCTTCAATGTAGTTGGTGTTTGTGGATAAACCACACTCTTTGTCTTTCAATTCAATTATCATTCCCACCCCCAAAATTTTTGATTATAATTCTATGATCTAGACAAGAGGCAACTTAGAAAAGGAGTCCAAGTAAGAACTAGCATGGGTTAGGCAAAAAGAGCCCATACTTTCATGTGAAAAATAAGAAAAAAATTTGTTTTTCAAAACTAGTGCAAAATACATGCCAATGTTAACTATCTTGTCTTCCAAGATGGGCTCGTGCAAAAAATGCTTAGGTGATATGGAACATGTATACGCTTATGAGTTGTTTGAGAGTGTTTGTGTTAATAATGACTAATTTTCTTTGTTTGCTTTGTCACAAATTAGTAAAGTACTGTAAAGATGTGTTAGAAACTAGCATGTCTCACCTTATGATTTTCATTGGATTTCGGCTTTCATTGAAGGAAGGGCTCCATCATGAAAATAGGCTAAGATCTCAAGATTCGGGAATGAATTATGAGTTTTCGGCATAGAATTGGATAAAAGAGTGAACTCGTAGCATTGGAGGTAAGTCAAAAAGAGAAAGAGCTTTGTGAGTTTGAGCGCATAAATACATTCTTCTTCTTTAATCAGTTTAGATTGCAATTGGTCTTTTTTTTTTTTCACATTTTGATAGCTACATACTTCTTTATCTTTTGGTAGTATCTCATCTAGAATAACATGTGACTTTTTATGTTGTCCTAGACTAGCCAATTATGCTTGGAAGCTAGCCAACCACTCATGCCAACCTCTAGTTATAGTTGTCCTTACTTTGGTCTTCATCTCCACTTTGCAAGCCTCTTTTCAGTTGAATCTTTCTAAATAAAGGAAATAAATGTTATGCATCAATTGAAAAGTTAGAAGAGTAGCTGTAAATGGATAATCTTATCCTCTATACATTTGATCAAAAACATGTAATAGGACAATACCATAGACTACATGGCTTTCAATAAGATCATTGTCAACAACCAATAACCCAGCACCCCAAATTAGACAAAGCCAACATTTTCTCCAAACTTGATCTATGCTTATGCTAGTACTAGATTCATGTACTCCAATGACGAATATGAAATTGCAGTTTACACTTCCTCTAGCCTTTATGAATTATGTTTTATCTCCTCTAAACTTACTATTGGTCTCCTCACATTTTAATTCATCCTAAACGATGTGTTAAAACCTTCAGTTGGCACCTATGTGCTAGTCATCCTTTATTGCATTATCATCTACAACACCAGTTTCATTTCTCATATTGACCATCTGCATGTTTGACTATGACTCCTCTCATATCACAAAATCTATGGTAAGATATGTAGAGTGCGTTTGTTACTTTTGACATTGAGTTTTGGGATTTATTGTTTCTATGGACATAATTTGTCTTTATCCTACAAAAGTCCAACGTGTGTAATCTTGGCCTTTACCCATTGATGACCATAGCATTTATGTGTTCTCAAGACTTGCCACTCATTTTTAAACACCTATTTCTCACATTGTAGTTTTTGTCTCACCCTTTTGCTTCTTCACAAAAAAAGCTCTTTTTATCTGGCCTGTGAAGTTGGCCTTATAGAGCCTTTGCTCACCACTAATCTATTCTTTGCTTGCCAAACTTTGTCAGGCCATTCATTGTTGAGATTGATGGTAGAATAGGTGAGTCTCCTTTGCCAACAACATTATGATATTGCTTATGACTTTTGAAGACTATGTTGAGTTTAAACTCCCATCTATCATCTATTGGAGGCCATTTGGTGCTCCCAAAGCTCCCTTGATCACCTCATGCTGCAATGTTATTGACCTAGCATGAAGCGCACCTTTTTTTGACTCATACACAGTTGCTCCTTTTGTGCCCACAATAGCTGTTTCAAGGATAAGGCTCCAAGAGCTTTACATCACTAGCTTGCTTCTCATTGGTAGTGAATAGATATCTTGAAGGATCTCATCTTGTGGCTGCATTAAACTCATCAAGGACATCATTCTTGCTTGATTATGCTAGACTAGTTTTCAAAGCAAATATATTTCATTTTCTTTCACAATACTACTGAGTAGTGTGCACACTAATTCCTTGTAAATTATGAATACCTAATTTTGCAATTCATGATTACTTCTGTCTATAGTGATTGTGAAATTTGAATATTCAAGTGTGAAAATAGTGATGACATGTATTTGGAAATTGTGAATACATAATTATAAGATCATGAATTCACAATATATATCATTTTTTATTACTGTTGGATTTATTCCTTCTACTCTCCTGAATCCCATTTTTAATCTGCCTCCATTCTTTTTGCAAATTTGCTAACGTTGTCACGCAGCCTGCATATTTACACGCAAGTTCGCACAGACGAATAAAAGGCGAAAGAATCACGAACATTGTGTTTTTACACAGGTTATGGTGACAAGCGAAAAGGGGACACTATCTTATAGAATGCCGAAGGTGCCCTAAAAGCTAAGGCACCCTGAAAATCTTATCCTAGGGCCATTCGTAAGAGTGACCCACTTTTCGCATCATCACCAATGTTTACTTCAGCACTGGCTGACGTCGCACCCTTTTTATGCTCACTCCATGCAGCTGCGCTAACAGATTGGACAATGGTTGCAACCACCCACGATCTCCTACAGACAACACATCCACTCTGTACTTTCACATCTGCACACCTGTAATATTATGTATATATATTGGATACCATTCATGTATTCAATTTTTGAGAGAGTTAGATGAGAAGCGAGATAAGAAGAGACTAAGTGAAGAGGTTTCATTCCTCATTACAAACAAAATAAGCTTCGTAGGGCCCGCGATTTTGTCCGCTATTGTATTGTGCTCTGCCACATTATTAACTTGTATACAAGATATACTTAATCTGATACAGTTCTTTGTTCTGCATTCAGATCTGTGTTAATATTGCTATGCTTGTTCTTCATTTTGTCTGATCTTTCTAGTTGCTCTTTCTAGTAATAGACAATCAACTTTTAGTCTTGTCTTTCACGAATAATTCGCGACTAATTATCAGTCGAGCACAGTCTAGCTCTTCGCGAATCATTCGCGACAAATTATTCATCTAGCGCTTCATCCATTTAATGTTGGCTACGTAATCTAAAATGACTGTGATTTCTATCACTAAAGTTCTCTTCATTCTGATAGGCGTAGTCATGCTTGCGGAGAGAGTCAAATAATTCATTCCGCTGCGCACGAACTTTTTTTGTTCAAGTTCGCTTCTCGTTCGTTTCTTGTTCGAGTTCGTTTCTCGTTCGTGTTCGTCATTTATTCTTCCATCCTCTCTCTCTCTCTCTCCAACAATTACAATATGTTTCGGTGTTTTTTTAATCTTGATATCCTATTTTACTGCAATACTTATTCAATGATTTTATCATGAGAAAGAGTTGTATGAATGCATGACATCTTCAAAGAGGTTATGGCTTTGTATAGTTGATTTTTTTTTTTCAAGACATTCACAAATCACCATAATCCCCAATGCCATGTTGAACTAGCCTAGATATGCTACTTCAATCATTCTCTAATCTAATTCTACTAAATTTTTAAAGTCTTCAAAAACATGTATTGGAAATACACATTTTATTGTACTTAAATATTACACAAATTTGTAGTATGAAGTTGTGAATTAATAAGTTGTGAAGTAACATAATGATTTATAAAATATCTAGTTCATCAATCTACATTCTCTTTAGTACTCATTGAACTTATTTGACATCAAACTAAAATCAGAAACTAATGTCATAAATTTTTAATGATCAATTAAATACTAGCTAAGTCCTCAACTAGGTCAAATGAAGGTTGTTGATAACAATTAGGAGACTATTTGATACTTTTTGGCATAGGCTACAGTAGATGACATGTGTCTTTTGAGCACAAATTTTTTCTTTTCTTTTCGATTGTTACAAATTCTATCTGCATCACCTCCCCCCTTTTTAATTTCCAATGATTTGAATGCTTTTTTAGTTTAAGCATATGTGTGCACAACAAAGCTTCTCACAAATTGTTCGGATCAAACTTCAAACCTTGAAGTAAGTAAAGAAAATGTCAACCAATATGCCACATTTCTATGACCATCATGTCTTCAAAAAAGTAATCAATTATACTCCAATCTTACTCAATAATGTATTCTTATTTAAAATCTTTACGAAAACCAGGAAGGTGATTGGAGAAGATCACAAGAAGCCTTGGCTTGAAAGTAAATGAAGTCTTAACAAAGGCAATAGTATGAAACGACAATATAAAAACTAAAGACTGAAAATGGCACAATCCAATCCCTTTGAAGCAATAAGTAGGTCATTCATATTAGTTATTTCAATACAACAATATCCAAAAGTTCAAGTTTTTTTAAATTTTGATGTAATAACATCACTGATGAGTTATTTTTGTCCAAATAATGCCTCAATCTCATAGAGTCAACTCAAGATAGTTTTGTTTATTAGCCCATACAACTAGAAAAGACTCCCGAAGTAAAACTGAACTCATATAAGATAGTAACGAGAGTGTCTATATAATTGAGCTTAATTGTAGTGAATATTCATTCATATGTGAAGATGATCTGTGTTCTATATTGCTGGAGGGTTTGCGGATCCCAAGGCAACCCTAACCCTAGTTAATAAGTGAGAGGGATTTGGCACCCTACGTGTGTAAGTCCAACCCAATGATCACATAGTTATTTGATTGATTAGTTAAAAGTTAATAAAGGACTTTAGGCCTTTTTGCGGGACTTTTAATGTCGCAGGGCCTAATTGTCAAGTTAGTGAATAAAGTTGGGTTTCCCTCCAATTTTGATGGTTCCCACACTTTTTTAAATTTGAATAAAAAGAGAGGCAAGACTGGACCAATAGGATTCAGAGGCCAGGGTCCTCCTCTCTACTATAAAAAGGGACCAACTCGACTTGTTCCTCATGTTCATTTCCTCATTTCAATAAAGCAGATTGGTTCTCTTTAGAAATGGCTTGATGAATGTCCTTGCTCTTCCTTTCTTTTTCTCCATTTCTCATGCTTTCTTTGGTATTTGCTAATTGTTGGATTTGATCATTATTGGGATTGCTATTTCTTATGCTTTTTGTGAGAGAGAAAGGGAGAGAGAGAAGAGTAAGCTTCTATCATTGTTGTGGATTCAGGGTTAATGGAAGTAGGGTTAATTGATGTAGTGTTAATGCTTAGTGTTAATGGATGTTAGTGTTAGAACCTCCATTCATGTTGAAATCTGAACTATACTATCGCTCTCATGGGAACGAACCTCCACATGACAACTAACTCCGTCTCTTTGATGCTAGATTGACTAGATCTTGGATTCAGGTTAGGCAAGGAAAGAAACCCACTACATATACTCCTCTAGACACCAAGATCATTCAATGACTCTTTCTTGAGAGAATCATGAAATTGAGAAAAAGGTAAAGATCATTTAACATGCAAATTCAAAAGAGTGGACATATAGAGCACACTAGGGAAAATCTTCGTGTAGGCAAGGAAATTGTGTTGAGTGATTGAATGTGGTTTATGGCCAAAAATGTAGCTTGTATTTCTTTTATTTATCAATTTTGAATGGATTTAAATGCCATGTTAAACTTGACAACAATAATGATAGTAAAAAGTTGTCAACATTGTCTCTAGTAGTGAGCAACATAGCTTATTACTTATCACTATATTATATTCCCTATAAAATGATTGGCATTTTCACAATGACAAGCCATCATAACAAGAAACTTGAATTATACGAGATTATGGTAGTCAAAGATAGTGAATGTGTCTCAAATTTGAAAAGCATATGATTTTCTAAAGTTTTAGCATCTGCACAAAGGTAAATTTAAGTAATCTGAAGCTCCTTTGCAACTACCCACTTTTCAATACCTACCAATATCTCAATAGACCTACAAGCAAAGTATTTCTATATATCCTAATACGCCAACAAAAACTTAAATTATGCAATAAGAAAGCTCTCCTCATGTTCAATGTATTGATGTTACATGTTTTGACTTTAAAGTGCATCATCAAGCTCAAACCATCATGAAGTCACTTTCTCGACTCAACGGTAGAGACTACCAACTCCGCATCTTCAAATCTTATTGCATACCATATTTTTGTATCTAACTTTTGTCCCTTCAAGGCTATGAATACATCGTAAGTAATTATTTTAGAATCAAATTTTATTAGGTATCACAATCTCTCCCTCTAATTCAAAATACTTGTCAAGAAACATCAGACTCCCAAGTTATGGAATATAAGTAATACAAGCAACAACATATTTAAACTTGGTTTTGCTTTTTTGCGAATTTTAACATCAAACTTTTGTTGAATTTAAAATATCAATTATGAAAAGGAAAGAAAAACCTTTGAAACTCGACATGTGGTGTGTTTGGCCAAGCTAAATCCAATTCGTTTGGCTTGTGTGACTAATCTTGGCAACTATCAACAATGGTTATTCTTATGTATGTAGCCAATTCTTATGAAAGTATTAAGCTTATCATGTACTCTTGTAAGTAGATCCACATTCTATTTTTAACCAATTCATGATTATTGTTTGCAATGTCAAGCAAGTAAATTTTTATGAAAGTAGATTGTTTTAGAGCACTTAACTGATGACAAGAAATGCACTCAGAAAATGCACAAATTCTAGCCAAAACAACTCTGGTGACAAACTGACAAAATTAAATCACGAACGATTTGTGAAACTTTTTGCGACACTTGAATTTTTTCTATTCGAGTTAGATCAATCAGGCTCTATAGTGCAACCAAACGAAACGAGACGAATTCTAGAAGAAAATGAAACGAAACGAAGTGAAGCGAAACTTGCACTAACATTGATTCATGTTGGAAGCACAGATCGCGAAACGTAACGAAAGGAAGTGAATTAATTCGCAATAAGATCAATCAAGCTCTGGAATGAGACGAGACAAGATGTGAAGAAACATGACGAAACGAAACGAAACGAAATGAAACAAAACCTAGGTGAGCTTTGTAATTGATTTACCCTTGTAGCCAGGTGATCGCAAAGCGAATCATGAAGTGAAAGGATTTGCGAACAAGATCAGTTCGTCAGGAATTCAGATGTGATTGCTGGTCACTACCGGCTGTATCAATCCTACAATCCGTCAGAGAGTAGTCAGACACAACTGATTTACATTAACAAAATAATGTAGCATTCAACAAAAGATCAACCAAGATGCAGAATTAGAATGAACAAGCGAATCAGACACATGAATAGTAGCAAACTAATTTGCATAAAAGATTATACAATCATCTAGAATAATAATGTGCACAACAGTTACAAAATCATCTTTTGATTTTTCCAGATTCTTCAAGCACTGCATGCAGATCCACACAATGCATTGGCGTGAGAGAAATACTATTCTCTCACGAATTCGAGTCTTGCTTACTCTCTTATCCATGATGTCAATTTCACCAAAGATGCCAAAGTAGGAAAATCTTTATTTCTTTGTGCACCATTTTAATAGCCAAGGTCGAGGTCTTTTTTTTTTCCTTAAAGAGTTTAAAGAAGACAATAGATATCTCGTTAAAATACTAAGAGTTGTAGTACTCTTGCAAGGTAATTCGTTAATGTTAATAGCATGATTGATTACAATTATATGCTTGCAAGTGGATACTGAAGAGAATCCATATCTTGCAAAAATGGAGAATGTCAATTTTGTGAAGACTTGCAAAATGAAAAGTAAACTCTAAAAGAATAGGTTGACAATGAAGGCAAGCATAGAATCATGTTATCAAGCCCTTGAAAAGGATATCCACAAGTCCGCTAGTAAGCGAGACTCGAATTTGTGAGAGAACAGTATTTCTCTCATGCCAACGCACTGCGTGGATTTGCATGCAGAATCAGGAAAAATCATTAGATGATTTTGTAGCTGTTGTGCAGACATCTGAAACATTTCGAGATCGTGGATCTAGGAGAGGCCAGGTGTTACCTTGGCTTACAAATTGAAAGGGACTATGAGGGAGGTATGTTGTACCTTCATCAGTCTAGATACACCTAGAAAATCCTAGAGGATTTTGGGATGCTGAATTGCAAAGGAGCGAATACTCCAATGCTTGCAACAACGATACTGATGAACGAAAATTGTTCGAGGACTGAGGCAGAGAGGGAATTAATGCAGCTCACACCTTACAGGAAGCTGATAGAATCATTGATGTACCTTGCAGACAATACGTGCCCTGACATTGCCTATGCAGTGCTCACGATGAGCCAATTTTGCACGAATCCTGGCTCGACACATTGGAAGATTGCAAAACGAATTTTGCCATATCTTCAACTAACAAAGGATTATGGTTTGTGTTATTGTCGTGATGTAGGTTCTCAGATGCTTTTCTACAGTGATGCTAGTTGGGCATCCCTCAAGGACGAATGTAAAAGTGTCTCAAGAGGATGCACCATGCGTCAGGAGCGGCAATTCTCCGAGTCAGCAAGAAGCAAAGCATTGTGGCCCAGTCATCTGGCGAAGCAGAGTATGTCGCAGCAGCCAAGATGGCCAACGAGATAATTTGGCTCAAACAGTTCCTGGATGAATTGGACGAAATGAGCAATGAACCTCTGGTTTTGCAAATGGACAACACATCTACAATACATCTGACGAAAGACCTTGTGTTTCACTCAAGGACAAAACACATTGCGATCAAATACCACTTGACCAGGGACCTGATTGGCAAGAAGATGTTGCAGACCACCTTTATTGGAACAAAAGACATGGTTGCTGACATTTTCACAAAGGCCCTAGACAAAGGTCTATTCGAGAGACAGAGGAGCAGCCTTGGAGTTGTCAAGCTATCATGCTTCGAGAAGGAGCTGAAGAAACATTTTGTTTCTAAAGCTTTGCTACCTTTCAATTTTGAACCTTCGACAAAAGGCGACACGACACGACACGAAATCAGTCGTGCCCCACGAACAGCCAACAAGAAGATCAGCCAATTGCCATGGAGTGCAGAGACCTGATCTATATCATGACATCATCAGAAGTGTTTTAGATTGTGGCTAATCTATCACTCTTGTAATTCACGAATTAGTTGTAGATGTTTAATCCTTTTAATCTGTAAGTTACAAGAATGCGACACAAAATTGTTCAAGAACTATATTTACCTTCTATTTGATGCATATACTGTAAGTCTAATGCTAGTAAGCAAGACAATTGTCAGAAGACAAAAAATACAAAATACGAATCCGCTTGCGTGCGAGATAATTCTGTAATAGGATCTGTAGATCCACAAGTCCGCTTTATCACTTGATACTTATGATGCAAAATTAACACCTGCCACAATATTCTTTCTTCAAAAAACTTTTTGACATTAATAGATTTAGAGGATTGAGTGACCTTTTGATCCTATGTTCCCTAAAAATATTATATGGATACATATTAAAAACAAAATAAAGGCACAATTAGCATTGAGTAAAATAATCATCTTAATTTGGTCAACAAGGCACCCAAAGTTTGAAATCTACTTAGATGAGTAGTTAGAAATACTAAAACAATAAGATTCAATGGGAATAAGATGCTCACAATACACATCTACACTACACGAATTTCCTTTGTTATTTCATATCATGGATTAAACCATATAGATATCAAGATTTGTCCTTAACATCGAGGTAGCATTGATCAAATTATGATTGTTCCAATGACATTCAAGAGCCAAAAGGTCTTGTTGAACATCTAAAACATGTAAGAGGACAAAAAAATCTCAAAATACAAAAAGAAAGAAAGAACTGGAGTCAAAGCCAAGTACTATCAAGGTAATAGTGGTAGGCATCATCATGCAAAGCTTATAATGAAAGATTTTGAAGGCCTCATAAAACAGTACATTAGAACACAAAAACTTGCCAAGCAAGGACTCTATGAGAGAGGAATAATGCATGATAACAAAGTAGTACAAAACTAAGAAACCTAGTACATAGGTTCAATTTCCTTGACTTGTGCAATGTCTTTGCACCGTCCATGCAAATTTGATGCTACTCCAACCACTATAGCCACTCTTTATGAGCTTTTAAAAACATGCCTTTCTAGAACCTATTTCTTTAAGGGTTTTGACAATTCGCGAGTAAACTCTTTGCGAGTTTTGCGAGTTTTATTTACAAATGATTTCTAAAATTTCATGGCACATGGTATGCTATCAAATATATAGGCTTTATAGATACTCATTTTATATTAGATAAAAACTAACTTTGATTATACCAATGGATTCTACATAAAAAATGGAGCACTTTTGCTTTTTGGACCATCTCAGTCTGAGCATTAGTAAGAAAGTTATGATAGTTTAACATTTTTTAGACTAGAAAACATTTTTCCCTTGGAACCTAAAAGGGGGAGCATTCCGGCGTGCTATCAATTTGAGTTAAAGACTAAAAGCTTAAATTGGTAGCACGCTGCGTGCTACCTCTTTCAAGCTCCAAGAAAAAAAAAATTAGCCTAAAAAACTTTGAAAGGCAATAACTTTTTTAATATTGCTTGGATTGAGATGATCCAAAAAGCAAAAATGCTTTCATGTAGAATACATTGCTTTAATCAAATCTGATAAAAAAATAAAATGAGAATTATTTTATTATTTCATCATCTCAACATAAGCTTAATAGTTAAGTTTTAGCCTCCATCTAGAACATATAATAAAAATGTTTTTTTTTTACCAACGCTGATTTTATGATACCTACCATAGGCTTGGCCACATACCCCCATGTATTTTAATGTATGGTCGTACATCAACACTTGGTAGTAGAAATGTTTTAGCTTGATAAATGTAAAATTAAAGTGATTAAGTTTCCTGCGTTCTCAATGATATAGCATACTATGTACAATTTGTAGACAACATGATTTGCAGACGTATCTTTTAGCTAGTAAGAAAATAAACAACATGATAATGAAGTATACCAAAAGCGAAGTAGAATAAATTGCAAAAACCTAAAAACAATGTAGGATGCTATGTGCTATCAATTTGACGTAATTTAAAAACACTGAACTTGCAAAACTCGCAGATGATTTACTCTCAAAATGCCAAACCCCTTTCTTTAAGGTTTTTATGTTCTTTTAACAAACATTGCAGTATGAGTGGTTACAAAAGAAAATATTGAAACAACAACTTGTTTGCTCATCATTGGGGATAGCCCAACTCACCCATTTTCTTGACTCACACCCAATCCATAATATGAATGCAACTACTAGAGCTAGCCCCCATTTGGGTAGGCATAGAATAAATTTTTCACAAAATAGATATGATTGGCTTTAGCTTCAAATTGCCTACACCTTAATAGGATCTCAAACGTAATCTATATATTTTTTATTTCAAGAGTGCTTCAACTAGCCTCACTTAGGCTCGCTTGAACTATGGCCCTCATGATCGAACCTAAAACCATTAAACTTCCCCATTGATTAATCTCCAATATAAGCTCCCAACAAACTATTCTTGATGTTTTTTAGGTGAAGTTTTTTGACTTGCTCTAATTGTCACCTACTTCCAAGCTTGAATATAGACTATGTCTCCACAATAGGGAAACCAAAACCAAAATGTGATTTGAATATTGTTAATTATCGATGCAAAGATTCATATTTTAAAAGCAAAATCGGTATAAAAATGGGAATATCTTTAATGATAAAATCAATATGTAGATTGCTTTGTTATGCATGCCTTCAAATTTATTTTCCATTTAGACACATTGATAGTCAGAAACAAAAAAAAATCTTTGCAAACAAGGTTGAATTTTACACTTTCCTTGTCACTTCGGTTGAAATCTTGTGATGCCAATTCTCCCACGTCTCTTCTACATTCTCCTCTTTTTGAAATTCAAAAGGGTTTAAGAAGTGATGAATACGTGCTTAATCCATTAATTATATATAGGTATTACAGATAGTCTTTCTGGGATGTCTTCACAAAATAGTTATAATTGCAATTAAATCAATATGTGAATGTATTTAACAAACAAGGAACTATACTAGTAGCTTAAACTAGAGATATTTATTTAATTATCAATGTCCTTTAACTTTTAAGTAGATCACATACTTCATAAGATAAAGCTACATTCATATTACTGGTTATTCAAAAAAGCAAATGTGATGTTTAAGCTCTAGGCTTAAGGAACTTCCAAACATAATAAAATTTGCAGCATTCTCATATCGATCATCATTGGAAATGCATGAGAGAAATAGCACAATTTGATGGTCTTTGGGCAACAAAAGTTGGAGAGAAGAGGCATGACAATGTGTTGCAGAACTAAGAACTTGGCTATCGAGTCTACAAATGATGAGTATGTGAGCATGCCATTTGAAGTGGTGTTGTATAGCTTAATGGCTAAGTTTTTGCGATATAAAATTTCTAACTAGCTATTGTTGGATGGGGCGCTGCAAAGGTGGGTGAAGAAAGCCGTGGGTGGAATTCTTTCTAAACTCGGTGATGGCTAGCATATTTGTAAATAGTTGAAAAAAAGACAACCAAAGAACTAAAAAGATTACAATGGTTTATTTCAATGCTCAAATTCACCTAAGACTAGGATATCATCTTCACAAAAATCCAAGAGATATTGCCTCAGTTTAAACACAAGAAGACTGTGACAACATCAACAATTGAAGTATTGATTATGATATCCATGCCCTCTGAGAGGCATGGTCCAAATTACCTCTATCATGGCGGTGCCTTCCTTGGAGTTTGTGGCAATTGACAACTAACTGGGCACATGAGCCAGCCTTTTGTAGATAGCCACTCAATGATTGACAACCTCCATCATAGCGTTGCTTTGAAGTTTGTGGCAGTTGACAACTAACTGGGCACATGAGCCAGCCTTTTGTAGATAGCCACTCACTGATTGACAACCTTCCAGTGGACGATCCATCCAAGAACATGATGTCAAATTTTGATCGCGTAAAAAATGTTGAATTTCACACGTGTGGATTGTCCACTACATGTACTTGTGATCTCCTAAGGTGTGTAGATGCACCAAGATCAAGACTAGATTGAGATTCAAGATCTATCTTTGATTCTATGGCAAAAACACACTACTACATGCATTCAATCACTTCCAACTCTCACTCACATGTGTGGGAAGTGTTCCAAAAGTATTCTAAGTAAAATAAAGCTGCTCTCCTCGGGTAGAGAGAGAAAAACCATCATGATCTCTCGGGTAGAGAGAGAAAGCTAGAAATTCAATGACACTCAAAATCCACTCAATCTCAAAATCAATTAGATCCAAAAGGAGGAGTACAATGATACTAATAGATTCATGAGCTACCACTATGCTTAACTATGATTGGATCACAGTTTGCCACCTCTTAATCCTATTGGACCATTGATCCATGCACCTCTAAATTCTATTGGACTATATTCAAGCACACCTCAATTTTCTATTGGACCTCACAAGGTTCCACCTCTAAATCCTATTGGACCTCTTGAGCTTCATCAAACAAAAGCATGACACCTGTCTACACTCTAATTGGCACAAGTTTGGCTCTATTTTGGCTCAATAGTGGCATTACAAGTGGAAATGGATAATTTGCCATCTATGCCAAATTTGACCCTATCAACATCCTACACCTAAATGCTTGACTATGAAATTCTATGAGACCCCTATATCAAACATTTTGATTTACTCTACAATTCTAGAACCACACGTGGGAACATCCTCCACACATGTGATATTCACTTACAAACTTCTATCATAAAAAATACTAAGCTAGATTTTTGCCAATTTCTCACAAAAAAGTCATGTAAGACAATTTTGCTAAGGTTTTTAAAGTGATGAAAAAGCCTTGATCTGGATCATGTAGGCCATAAAAGTTTCACACTAGAGCTCGCCCCTCAATGGTGGCTGCCGACTGGTGGCCGCCGACAGGAGGTGAAGCGTTGTGGCGACAGACAGGATGCTTTAGAGCTCCCCTTTTATCTTTTCTCCATTGCTACTTTCTTTGTCGATGCTGCTTCTTCTTCTTCTTTTTGCTGCGTCGCCTGCACTTCTTCGCCGATCTGAGGCGATCGTTCTTGGCTGGAAGAACTGGCAGTGGAATTCCGTTGCCAAGAGGTGGATCTGAGATCATGCAGAGGAGGGTGAATCAGTTTTGGCGGTAGCAAACACTGCAGATCTTTTGTATGCTGGCTTGCAGGTAAAATACACCATTCCTTGTGGAACATCCGTATCCAGTTTATGCGAAAGGGCTTCTCAGAGCAGCAATCTACGCAGCCGGAAGCACTTTCCTGGTCTATGTATGAAGGAATCTCTTAGAAGGGACTGGAAGCCGAAAATAAAGTAGGCGAATTGTTAGGTGCTTTAGGAGGTTGCGTAAACGGGGATAAAGTTGTTAATTGGGAAAGCATAAAGCTAAAGTTCTGTGCTTTCAGAGGAGTGCATAAGTTGTTTTGCTTCATGCGGTGAATACCTTAGGTGAAGTTTAAAGCCTAGTGAGGCGGGTTGAGAAATTCACAAAAGATATTAGTTCTTTGGTCGTTGAACGTAAAGAATGTGATGGTTTTTGAGCTATGAATTTGAGATCTGTATATCTTAGTGAAAGGCCTCAAGCTTGATTGAACAGGAGCTTTAGATGTGACTTTATACGTCAGTATCAAGTGGTTTTTTGGCTTTGGAAAAAATTGACCTAATTGTTGTGAAAGAGCAAGTTCTGTAACAGACCATGTGGAGGAATGATGTTGGAGACTCAGTGCAGCTATTAATTGGAAATTTGTGAAAGTTTGGACATTAGAGCTTCCTAAGCTCTCCGTCAAAATTGTAGATTGAAAGTTTGTGCATGCTTGAGCTGATCATGGCTGACTCAGGGCTTGTAATGTCAAAGTCCCCCGAAAAGCAGGCATCATTGTTCTCCTTTCCAGGATCAGTATCTTGCTCTGTATGCTTGGAACTTATTACAGATGCGGGGGAGCGATCTTTTGCCAAACTTAAATGTGGCCACCATTTTCATCTTGGTATTAATTTCACTCTTTCCTCAATCTGAAGTGTTTTTTCAACCATTTAGTTGTATTTTCCGAATTTTTTTGCTGTTCAAGGTGCACACTGCACAGGTAGGAAGTTCAGCATTTTTTCGGTGATTGACTTAGTATATCATTTCTTGCTTCTCTCTTCTTGTTTACTATTTCTTTTCAATGGAACAAAAAACTTTGTTATGCCCTCAGAAATTTTACATGAGCGAGAATATTGTTGTTTTTTCCTGATTTGAGTATTGTACGTGACAGATCATATATATCCATTGATATATAGAGAGTCAAAAACGCAAAAATAATGTGAAATCGATTAATTCTAAGTGCTATAAACTCAATCACAGGCAAGGGATTACATAAAGCACAAATAGACAACAAAAGATGAATCACATAGCAAAGATCCATGCAGCCTGTTGGTTCGCAGGCCTTGTGATGCAATTGTCTAGAACGATTGAAAAAGAATGTGATTAAAAAAATAATAAGTGCGCCTGTGAAATACTGTCAAATAGTCCCAAATGCCCTAATGTAGTTATATTTGCACAGTGCCAATCATGTCCAGTAGATCTGGATTGGCCATCATGGATTCTCTAGATGTACTAAGGAAGAAGGTGTAGATTGCCATGTTTACTTTAAGATTAGATCAAGAGGCTTTCTTTCCTTTCTATATATTGACATTTCTCCATATTGTCAATGGCATACCAATTCACATTCTTCTGGCTACTTGCGTTTCTCCTTTCTCTTATTTCTAGCTTTACAGAATTTGCTCGTGAAACTTGCACTATCGATCATGCTTGTGATGTTGACTTTAATATGCATTCAAAAGATATGTTAGGCTTATAACTCCACATTAGTAGGATTACAGGAGGAGACTTGGAAGGCCATTATCCTTGTGAGAAGCTTATGTTTCTGAGCCTCTTTAAATTGTGCAGAATGGTAGGTGGGCCAAAATTGCTAAGTACGAATGATTTTGTGATGGGTCATTGTTTACACGTAGCTCTTAGGCTTGGAAGCGAGTTGATTTGTCTATTACGGGTTACTACCCTTTCTATAGCGGTAGGACAAGATCTTAGTCTTGCATGTTAGTAAAATCAATGTCCACATTGCACGAGTAGGTCGTATTCCATTGTGAACCTACGTGCCTCCACCCGTGCTCAGAGGTAGCACATGCAACCATCATTTGATCATACATGCTATCCATGTGAATCTAGTTGTCACGCAATCCGCATGCGACTGCACAAGTCACAGTTGTTATGCATGTGACTGATGCATGGGATGATGCATGTGACTAAAGGTAACATGCATGCGATTCTGAATGGTTGGCATGTATCTAGGAATGGTCGAAAGTGATCATCATATTCTTCTTGCTCTTGAATCAATAAATACTGTGTTTTTGGGGCTGATTTTGTGTGAAGAGGGCTTAATACGATACCCATTGTGGATTCTCTATGAATGTTCGATGTGCTGCAAATTATGGTGGCCTAGAGCATGGAAAAACACAATTCTAGACACCAAAGTTTAGCGGAAGCTTGAGGATCTTGGATCTTATAAGCCCACAAGTTGCCTCGTGGCTTAAAAGACCTCATGCAACAACATGCATTGACATGCAAGAACGTTTAAGCAACATGCAAGCTCATGCAACAACATGCAATGACTTGCACTGAATGTATAAGGAACATGCAAGCTCATGCAACAACATGCAAGAGCAAGCACTGACCATGCATTGGAAAAATCAGATTCAGATTGACTTCTAATTGCTTCTACTCATAAGGAATGACAGAGCCTATGCATTAGAAATCTTGTGCAATTGATTTTATTCAATTCTGACAATCCACTGAGGAGAAATGAAGGAACAAGCAAATCAGATCCAGCGCCCAATCAGATCTGAATGATGGCTGTTCTGGTCATGGAAACACTTTGATAGAAGCTAGAAAGCATAGGAATTGTAGCGCCCTCCTCCAAGGATCAGTATGCAACTGTCCTCATCAAAATCTGATGAGAGGAGAGGGAGAAACATGTAGAAGATCAGATCTGTCCTCATCAAAATCTGATGAGAGGAGAGGGAGAAACATGTAGAAGATCAGATCAGATCCAACGGCGACCTCCTACAAGTATTCAGATCAAGGAGACAATGAAAAATGATGAAGATGGAAGATGATTCCATTCAACACACTCTCCAACTCGTGGAGACTATTAAATAGAATTTGAGTATGTACAATCACTGGCATGCAATTGCCAAGTGTCGGAATACTCATGCATGCTAAGCTAGGTGGCAAACTAACTTGTTCCCCCCATGCACATGTGCATGGGGGGGCTACCAAACTCAAGTGGGTATGTGGCATCATCATGCAAGAAGGCCCTCCACGAGTTTGGTGCTAAAATTTTTTGCCTAAGTTTACTTGGGCCTTCAAAACTTTGGCCCCAAATGAAACCATGTGCTATGTTTTATTTATTTAACTAGGTTTATATTTCAACACGATGAATGTGTACTGGTTATATCACTTTTGATTGGCGAAATTAAATCTGCAAAGATATGTTTGGTTTTGATGTTCCAAATGGCAGGAACTTCGATTGTATATAACTATGGAGTTGAAAACAACTTGCTATAGGAAATTTAAATACTTGCAACAAAATTTGTAATATTATATCAGTTATGGACTGAACACCATCGGAATTATAACAATAATGCTAATCTCACTATCATATCCTTGAAATTTCATTTTACTGCAAGTTGCATTCTTTGACATTTATGATTGTTGACTCATGAGTTTTTGTCACATAGGTCTATCTATTGTCATGTAATTGGAGGTTGGTTTGGTTTTCATTGATGTGCGTCTTTGAGACTTCACCAGCAGAGACTGACTTTTTTTCTATCAACTACGCTTTTCAAAAAAAGTTAATTTTCTTCTTAATTCCACGTTGTGTCTTTATGCTCTTATTAAGTTACACGACCTCAACCATGACTATGTTTGCATCATCGCACTTTCAAGGGATTTGTTTATTTCTTCACTACCCGTTAAGGGCTTCTATATCATCAGTTGCGATTGCATGTTGCAGATTGTATAGGATCTGCTTTCAATGCTAAGGGGTCAATGCAATGCCCAAACTGTCGTTGTGTTGAAGAGGGTCAATGGCACTTCAAAAATGGTTGTCACAGTTTTGAAGACTATGTGGTTGATGGCTTATCTTATGAAGATGACTTTGAAGTTTATGCTGGCATAGCTGATCTCTTTCACCCCCCTGAAGAGTTGGTAAGCTTTCTCTAAATAGATTAGTTGAGCAGTGTATATATGGCTAGTTCTTCAATTTCTGTTTGCCTCTGTTAAGCTATTAGGCTTTCCAGTTGCTACCTCATATTTGTAGGAGTTATGGTGTTTTGATTAATTGGAGCTTCCTTGCAGACTTGTGATCTTAGGAGTTAGAGTTTCTTTGAGAGATGCATACCAGATTTTTTCTGTCTGAATTTCTGGAGATTCAATTTTTTTGGTCTCAAAAGATGAGCTGCACCAAGAAGATTTGACCTGATTATGTCTTTGATTTTTTTCTTTTCATATCTAACTATCTCCATGGAGGCTGCACTTTTCTTCAACCTGCTATTTGCTTATGAGACCGGTTAATAAGCATGGAACTTTGAGTAACAACAAACCAAGTATTTCCAGTAAGCTTGCTGTACAATGCTAGCTTCCACTTTGGCTGTGTCCCCTTTGCCTATAGAAGTTATAGATGTTTAACACTCCTTTCCTAACCAGGATTAAGCTAGTGTACATATGTTTAACCACCCTTTGCCTTCGGAGAAGTTACAGATGTTTAACACTCCTTTCCTAACCAGGATTAAGCTAGTGTGCATATGTTCAATCATGCGTCGTGCGATTTGAACTGTCTGACTTGCGGAAATCACTAAATATGAGTGTGGTTGTCTTTGCAAAATTTCTACGATCCACACATTTGAAGTTGATGCCTCAATACTCATTTGGGCTTATCAAGGTTTGAGCTACAGGTTCTTTTATTGAGCTGTAATACGAATGTGTTTTTCAATTTGAATTGGCCTAATATTTCATATAAAATCAAATTAACACCAAGAAGTAGCTTGCATCAGTGCAATGTTCCACTAGTTAGGGTTGAATGTTTAGAGCGGTTCTTTCATATTTGCCCATATACATCGAAAACTCTAGTCTTAGTTCACATTCTCTTGTTGGAAATATCAATGTGTAATGCCGACTTTATTGGCTATAATAAGTGTTCATCAATTTCATGTTTGATAAGTTAATATATAAACCAACGTCCGTCATAAGAGTCTAAGTTAGTACAGTAGCTCCTACCCATACGTACAAGGACTTGTGTAGTGTAGGATCAGATGTGAGGAGGCACTAACAACTTCTCTCTCTCTCTCTCTCTCTCTCTCTCTCTCTCTCTCTCTCTCTCTCTCTCTCTCTCTGTTTGTCGTCATTCCACTACGAGTTGAGGCTATTTTCAGGTTGATCACATACATCCAGAGAGAGATGAGTCTTCCGGTTTCACGTTATCCACACATTGCTTTTCTCAGCAGCTTCATTTTCAGGGTCATCAACTATCATGGTACTCCCAGGCTTCTCGTCTTCTACGCATATATGGCATTGACATTTCTGATCTTCCAGTGGATTCTCATCAATATATCAGGGGGGTTATTTATCGTGCATAATCTTGAGTGACTTTGCAGGGGCCCTTGGGGGTCAAACTGGACTTCTGCGCCCCCCACCCACACATGCGCATGCGCCCACGATGTCGCCATCATTGCCCGGTTAGGAATTAATGTTTATTTGATTACCCCTTAATGATAGTTTGGCCATATCTGCGTGCTATAATAGGGGCTATTACTATTTATAGTAAATTCGTTTTTTATTGCTTATGCATGCAGGTGAACGCACTACTACGAGATTAGGATCTATTTTATACTTAGAAATCCACTTTGGGTCTTTACCCAATATAGGTAGTAATTTTAGCAATTAGCTTGATGCTTTTAGCTTTGCACATAGATTAGAGAAAGTATATATGTAGGCTGGCGCCCCACCACAAGATTATTCCAGTATGGTAGGACTAGTAACTCCATCTAGAATTTGTATGACAAATTCTGACATGATATCAGAGCAAGCTTTTTGTTGAGAGAGAGATTGCTTTTGCAGGGTTGCAAGAAGTAGATTGGAGGAGTGGATCACTGGTTGTAGCTGCGTGTTGGATTGCTGGTTGCATGTTCATCGCTGTGGAATCAAAGAGATTGTTTCAGACTTGCTCGCTGCCACATAAATTGCTCAGATCTGATCGCTGGTGGAACTGCAGATCTGAATTTTTCTGACCTGAATCTGATGTGGTTGGATCACTGTACCTACAGACTTACTACTTGTTGGATTGCTGCAGAACCAGAATTTTTTGCATGTCAATCGCTGGTTGCAGGGATTGTTTTCTGATTTCAGGATTCTTGAAGCACTTTTGTTTCTGATTACAGATCGCTGAAAGTAGTTTACAGGAAACAGGTTCATTACTGGAAACAGGCAGATCATTGGTGATAATTTTTGGAAAACAGGCAGATCACTGAAGAAGTTTGCTAGAAACAAACTGTTCGCTGGAAACAGATCAGATCATAGCTGTTTTCAGAACTTTGCAGAGGTTTTGGTTACTGATTTTTGAAGGAAATCTTAATTGAGTTTGAAGAGATACTGATTGCTGAAAAATCAGGCTATAAAAATCAGTACAATGGCAGGCTTGAATGATGCTGTATTGCCGAAGTCTAGCAAGCTAGATGGAACGAACTACAATATATGGAAGTTCAAGATGCAAAATATTCTCCAGGATCAAGAATATTGGGAGATCATCACAGGTGTCGAGGTACCTCCTAATACTGACAGGGAGTTGTGGGAGTATCAGAGACATAGAAGAAAAGCTCATCATATCATTAACTTGTCCGTTGTTAGAGATATGATTATTCCTCACATGAGAGATGTTGTTGGACCCAAGGAGACTTGGGATATACTAAAGAACTTGTATGAGACGGTGAATCAGTCACGAATCTTTTTCTTGACTAATAAGCTACACACATTGAAGATGGGTACAGGCGAATCAGTAACAAATTACTTTACTCGGGTGAAAGATTTGAGATGACAACTTATTGTGGTTGGAGAAAGTATTCAAGATTCAGTATTGGTATCCATTGTGCTTAATAGTCTACCTTTGGCTTATCAGAATTTGTGATGATGCTATGGTTACGGGAGAAGATGCCTTCTTTCGATGAGCTGAATGCTATATTACTACTGGAAGAAATAAGACAAAATAGGGACGATTTCAAGGGAGAGGCATTCCTAGCTAAGAAACAAGAGTAAAGTTCCATGAAGGGTGGCAAAGGGAAGAAGAAGAAGAAGAAGAAGCATGATACGGAGGAAAATCAATCGAATCGATCAATCGATCAGAATATGGAAAGAAAGTAGTTTGAAAGGGAAACTGTTTTGTTTGTGGGGCATTATAGGAGTGCTGACACAACAAGTTCAAGAAAAAGCAGGATGGGAATTTTGCTGAAGAAGAAGCATTTAATGCAAAATTGAGTGCTTTGGATCTTGAAGACTATGAGTTTTTTTCGGCATCGACATCTTCTGGTGGTAGCTTCTCGAAGGAAGAACATTGTTGGTTTATTGATTCAGGAGCTTCGAAGCATATGACGCCTAGACGGGACTGGCTATCTAATTTTCAAAAATTAGATGATGGGTCAAATGTGAAGTTGGGAGATAACTACACTTGTAATATAAAAGGAGTTGGAAAAGTATAGGTTCCAACTACCTTCAGGGAAGATTGGACACCTAAAGGACATGCTATATATACCAGGAATCAAGAAAAAATCACAATCAATATCGGCTATTGCGAAGAGCGATGTCTCATCAAGAGGAAGGATAATGAAGTAGTAACTAAGGGCATACTTGCAGGACAGTTGTACAAACTTCAGGCTCAGGTGGTGGATCATCATGCAAGTGTTGTGGATATTGGATCAGTGAGTAAGTTATGGCACGAAAGGTTTGGACATCTCAATTACAAAAGTCTAAAAGTCTTGAGGAAATACAACTGTCCTGCAAGTATATGCCCTCAAGGGGTGAGAAATGTTCTAGAACTTGTTCATACATATTTGTGTGGTCCTATGAGGACTCAGTCTTATGGAGGAGCAAGTTACTTCATGGTGTTTGTGGATGACTATTCTAGGAAGACATGGATATATCTTCTCAAGAATAAGGGTGAAGCGTTCAAGTATTTCACATGGTTTAAGACAAGTGAAGAAAGAAACAGATAGACAAATCAAGATACTCCGGTTGGACAAAGGGGGAGAGTATATTTATACGGAATTTTAGGTGTTTTGCAAGGATCATGGTTTAAAGAGACAATCTGCAAACACGGACATGCCTCAACAAAATGGAGTTGCGGAAAGAAAGAACTTGTCTATAGTGGAAACTGCGAGGAGTATGCTCAAGAGTAAAAATCTTCCAAATATGTTTTGAGGTGAAGCAGTTAAGACGACGGTTTATCTTTTGAATCGAAGTCCTACAAAGGTTGTAGAGGATCGGACTCCAAAGGAAGCTTACACGGTCGGAAGCCAGATGTAAGTCATTTGAGAGTGTTTGGTAGTATTGCTTATGCTCACATACCTAAGATTTCCAAGAGCAAATTGGATTCTAAGGCGACCAAGTGTTTATTCCTTGGATATGATAGTTAAGAGAAAAAGTCATCATAAGTAGGGATGTAATCTTTGATGAGGAGGCAACTCATAAAGATACATAGATACCTTATAATAGGGATCAAGATGGAGGAATCCCTATATTGTGTGACGAGTTATTACAAGAGCCCTGAATCAACACATGTATCGCCTACGCCGATCCAAGTACCTAGAGTGACCTTCATTGAGAAAGGAAAAAAGAAGGAGAGATCAAGTATATGGGATACTTATTCACCTCCTACTTCACCAGGTAGGAATCATCCTACATCAGAAGCTAGAAGATTGCCTAGATTATACTATTAAACTATCAAGGATAGTGTCATTATGGATCAAGGATAGTACGCATGGAACTAGGAGATCGACTAGGCTTGCAAAGCAACATGAAGATCTGGATTGACAAGAGGATCAACAGGAAGATCATCATGAAGATCAAGATCGACATGAAGATCATCACGAAGATGAGGATGTACATTTTGCATATGGCCACAATATTGGAAACCAAGGATCCATCTATTTCAGAGAGGCTGAAAAAGAGGATATTTGGAGGAAAGCTATGGATGAGGAGTATTGGAGACTTGTTCGGTTCTTGCACTGTTGGAGAGCTATTGGCAAGGGGAGTAGGATGATCCAAAAACTTTCTAAATCTGGCTAAGTTTTGGGGAGTCTTTCTGGAGGAGCTTACACAAAAGTAGGGCGCACTTTCTGTAGGGGCTTCTGGTTTCTGTTCCAGTGGGGCCTAGTGCTTGTGCTAGTGAGGCCATACCAAGTGGCAAAGACAAAAGCAGGAGCTGAAGGGTTGCCTTGAAGTGGCTACATACCCTAGTTTGGGGTCAAACCCTAGTTGCTGGAAGTTGTTTATGATCTGATCTTTTTCAGGTTGAGCTTCTGTTTGAGCACAAATTATAGCATGGCTAGTCTTGGGGAGAGTTTGCTGGGTGAATCCAACAAACTGGATGGCACAAACTACAGAGTGTGGAAGTTCAAGATGACTAATACCTTGATGGACAAGAATTGCTGGGAGGTGATGGTAGGTACAGAGCCTGTACCAACATCTGATCCTGAATTGAAGGAATACATGAACAGGAGACAGAAGGCTCATAGGATAATCAATCTTTCTGTCAAGGACAATATTATTCCTCACATTTGCAATGCAAGGGATGTAGCGGATGCTTGGACTATTCTGAAGTCTATGTTCGAAACAGTGGATTCAGCCAAGCTGGTGTATTTGCAAAACAGGTTACATACTCTCAAGATGGAAGCAGGTGCAACAATTGGTGATCATATTGCAAAGGTCAAGGACCTAATGGACCAGCTCGCTTTAGTTGGAGAGAAAGTAAGTGACAAGAGTATTGTCCCCATAGTTTTGAATAACTTGTCATTCAACTATCAAGACTATGTGATGTCCCTTTCTGCTAGGGAGAAACTCCCAACCTTTGGGGAGTTATGTGGTCTTCTTTTACAGGAGGAGATGAGAAGGAAGAATCTTTTTGAAAGGGAAGATAATCCAGAGCTTGCATTTGCTTCTAAGAAGAAGCAAAACTTTCAGAAGAAAGGCAAAGGCAAAAAGAAGAACTCAAAGCAAAGCTTGGAGCAGCAGGTGTCCAAGTTACAGGTTGGAGAGGAGTCAAGCACAAATTCCTCATCTACACCCAAGAGGAAGGGCAACTGCAACTATTGTGGCAAGTATGGGCATTTTGCTTTTGAATGCAGGAAGAAGCAAAGTGATCAGACGAAGGAAAAGAACCAGCAGGGTCACTTTGTTGACAAAGTTGCAGAGGAGGAACAATCTGGTGGGCTTGAACTATTCACCGCAGCCCTATCATCTGAATCCACATTTGGTGGATGGTACATTGATTCTGGAGCCTCAAAGCACATGACACCTCATAGAGATTGGTTCAACACCTATGAGGAGACAGGAGATGGTCAGCATGTATGCCTTGGAGATAATTCTACACGTATGGTGAGGGGCAAAGGCACAGTTGCAGTACAACTGTCATCAGGTGAGGTGAAGGAAATCAAGAGTGTGTTGCATGTACCAGGGTTGGCTAAGAACTTGCTATCTGTTGGTGCCATTACCAAACAGAATCTGGTGGTAGAGTTTGACGAATCTACATATGCAAGAAGGAGGTCTTTACAAGCTTTACACAACCATTCCTAGCCAAGAGGCCTTGTCAGCAGGGGATACTAATCGGGACAAGCTTTGGCACGAGAGATATGGTCATTTGAGCTATAAAAGTTTGCAAGTTTGAACAAGCACAACATGGTAGTAGATCTTCCTAGCATTAAGTCTTCTTCAGGTACATGTGAGACTTGTGCACTAGGAAAGCAACAAAGGAAAAAGTTTCCAAAGGAAAAAGCTACTAGGGCCAAGGAAATTCTTGAGCTTGTGCATTCAGATTTATGCGGTCCCATGCAGGTCAAATCAACAAGGGGACATACTATCTCATGACCTTTGTAGATGATTTCTCACGGAAGGTATGGGTCTATTTTCTGAAGCTGAAATCTGAAGCGTTCAAATACTTCAAACAGTGGAAAGCTATGGTGGAAAACCACACGGGGAAGAGGTTAAAGACTCTCAGGTCAGATAAGGGTGGTGAGTATAGTTCTGATGAGTTCAAAGATCTTTGAAAAGCATGTGGGATAAAGAGACACTTTACTGCTCCACATACACCGCAACAAAACGGTGTGGCTGAGCGGAAAAACAGGTCTATAGTTGAGTGTGCGAGGAGCATGCTTAAGGCGAAGGGGTTGCCAAATTCTTTTTGGGCGGAGGCGGTAGCAACTGCTGTTTTTCTATTGAATAGAAGTCCAACTAAAGCAATTGAAGGAATCACGCCAGAAGAAGCATATAGTGGCAACAAGCCCAAAGTGGGCAGCCTACGAGTATTTGGGTGTACGGCATATGCACATATACCAAAGGACTTGCGGAAGAAACTTGAAGCAAATTCCGTGAAGTGTATCTTCCTTGGGTA
Source organism: Diphasiastrum complanatum (assembly GCA_029204225.1). Classification (NCBI taxonomy): domain Eukaryota; kingdom Viridiplantae; phylum Streptophyta; class Lycopodiopsida; order Lycopodiales; family Lycopodiaceae; genus Diphasiastrum; species Diphasiastrum complanatum. The sequence continues at coordinate 64,331,515 of CM055097.1, forward strand.
TAGTGAAGGTGAGAAAGCCTATGTGCTATATGATCTCGAAAACAGGAAGAAGATCCTAAGTCGAGATGTCATCTTTGATGAAGAGCATTCACCCAAGATACAGGAGCAGGAGAAGGATGGAACTTCTGAGTTCATACGGGAGCTTAATCTATCTAACTACTACGAGACCGGATATTGCTTATGTTGTGAGTATGGTTAGTCAGTTTATGGCTAAGCCTAAGTAGATTCATTGGAGAGCTGCTAGCGGATACTCAGATATATCTAGGATACTTTGAGATTTGGTATTCTCTATGGGAGACAGGATGAGTCGAAGTTACAGGGATATGTGGATGCTGATTGGGCTGGAGATGCGGAAGATTGAAGATCTACTACAAGTTATGTTTTTAGTCTTGGTTCTGGTGCTATCTCTTGGAGTTCAAAGAAGCAGCATACTATTGCTGGCGCCCCACCATAAGATTATTCCAGTGTGTTAGAGCTTTGCTCAAATCTTCTATAATCTGAATTCTCGTTAATCTCTATGCTTGGTTTATGTGAGTGCTAGTAGGACTAGTAACTCCATCTAGAATTTGTATGACAAATTTTGACACCCCCCCCCCCCCCTTCCCCCTCCCTCCTTTTCTTGTGGACTCCCACTCCTCCCTTGCGACAGGGTGTTAGGTAGGTTGCACCGTTGCCTATTGCTTTTATTGGGCTGCTTGCTAATGAGCAGGCCACCCTACCCTCCCCTTTTGTGTTGATGCCCAGCCTTTCTAATGTGCAGATGCCAAGTATTCCTAAGACTCCTTCAGCCCTTGTCTTACTTCCTCCTAATATATACACTCCTTTGAAAGCTTTTGAGCAGTATACTCTTATCTATCTTGAGCAATTAGTGCTCGAATTGATGAACTTTTAGGTCTATCTATGAAGTGTCTTAACCTCAGTAACAAACACACAGCATGAAAGCTTGACAGAAATTAGCTATGGAAGTATGTAAAACCATGGAAATCTTACGCACCTCAAGACAGCAAAAGTTGGAACTCAAAATGCTTGATTGTAGAGAGAGGAGGGTGCAGGCCTCTTGAAGGATCCATCCTCTACATAGATAGTAACTATTGAGGTGTCACCTCCCACTTGCGTCTCATGCCACATGGCATGCCAACTTGGTCACTTGGAACCAACTTGCACTTACTAACTTTAATCTACAAAGAGGGGTGCAATGTAATTACAAACAAGTTTCCCCCATGATAAACTCAACATAAAAATATGTGCATGCAAGTGCCCAGCTGCTAGGGGTAAAGTAGGCATTTCAATGCCTCCCCTAATGGCTATTTTACTTAATGTGACGCCTAAAGATTGTCTAAACTTTTCAAACTTCTCTTTACTAAGTGGCTTAGTGAAGATGTCCACAGTCTGCTAATTTTGGAGAAAGATCTTTGATCCATAGTAATTGGTGAGGATAAGCCAGAAGAAGGTGAACTTTCAAAACTTTGGAGGAAGCTACAGTTACAGTTAACTACATCAAAGGCAATTTAGGATGCATTACTTGCATGTTAAAAAAAACAAAACATGGCTAATAAAGTGCATTTAGGAAAAAGGTAATGCAATTAAAGATAAAAGAAGGGGAACTCAATGGCAAGTCATATTGCAGGGTTCTTCTTGACCAATTGGTTGCTGTTGGAGACCTAACTAAACCGATAGTTTAGGGTCTTTAAATATCTGGGTTAAAAAATAGTTGATATTGCCATTGAGTGCACATTGTAACATAGACATTGCCTTCACTAGGTGGTGTAGCTTAATGGATGTTTGAGTCAGTTCGACCAAATATGTCAGGGTTGGACGCCCACCAGCAAACTATTTTGAACTGGCAAACAATCTTGAACTGATGGGCAATTGCAGCCAATTGTTAGTGGGAACCTTGTATATTTTCTGGTACAGTGTATATGCTTCTGTTATACTTGCATGCACCAGTGTACAGAACAGCGTACAACCGGGTGTACGTACTGGAGTCCGTACACATGGATGCAATTGTGTTGTAGATACCTTAAAAGCAGGTGTGAAGATCACATGGTCCACATGCATCATAGGCCAAGGATCTTTTGGTTTAGATTAAGACAAAATTCATCTCTCATGGTTAAAGGGCAGTCCAAGCATGTAGGTACATGTGTAACAAAGTTGTCATGGTTTGGAAATGTCAATGTGTAATAAATCAATAAACAGGCCAATGTGCCTCATATAGTATGAATAATTGATGAAGGTTTCTACTGTATCTTTGAGTTGATAACATGAGAAGGGGTGTAGCATAGAGTACATGTTACACTCAATGGAGATGACTTTCTTGGTGAATTCCATACAGTTGAAGATTGCAAACATGTTAGGCATAGCTCTCAAATGACATTTCATCCTGGAGCCTGTTGGATTATTCTATTAGCTTACACACACACACACACGCACACATATATATTAGTTTTGGATTTATTCCTTCTATGATTACATGTCCAAGCTTATTTTTGTTTACAGTTTTTAATCAGTTGTGTGCTAAAAAATGCAAAAACCTTTCCAGATGTGAAGGGAAAAAAAAAAACAGATATAAGTAATTTACTTTTTGCAATCAAATGTATTCTGGTTGTATTTGACATTTCTTGCCTCGTTTGCCTCCTTGGCTGGCTGCTGACTTGGCATCTCTACAGCATTCTAGTCACTTGCATGGGGCTGCACACTCATTGTTGCCGCATCAGCATGTATCTGTGACTCTGGAGTGAGTGTTAACTCTTCTAGCACTTTGTGCTATCATGTTTTGTCCCACACATGCATTTTCTTCAACATAGGTTAGGTTGTGGAGCACAGTAACTTTTAGTTTATTCAGCTCAAAATCTAGCTTCTTATTGTGCCCAAAAGTTTGAAATATAACTTACTACTTTACTGGCATGGTGTTTGCAGAGGAGCCAATCCTCCAGCAAGTAAGTGCTTCTTTACTTATAAGTAGCTGATTTTGCTTTTGCCTTTGATGCCTTATCAAGATTGGAATGCGTGCTCTATCACTCTAGGAAAGGATTTGACGGTGTCAGCAACTGTATAGTGTTCATCGTGTCTTAGGATTTTGTTTCTTTGGCAAATCAAGCAATACTAGTTTGTCTTGGGAATCTAATCTAATTTTATATTTCTTATGGATCTGCATTTGTTTATCAGAATATGCAAGGAATGCGTCCGAATGGTGTTTCATAACTACCCATTTCATATGCTACAGTACCTTTATTGCTTTTATCAACCAAAACTTTATTTCTAACGAAAGCCAGTTTTAGAACCTAGCCAACTCTAGCTTAATTAGGACATCCTAGACAAACTTATCAAACTAACAACAAAATAAGTCACCTAGTCTGCCAAAATAGCAACCTGAAATTTTCCCTAGAGCTCTCCTTAAATAAGCAGTCCATCGCGACTCCTCTACATGCCATCACAGCAAGGCTCAAGCTGAATGCTGCATTGTACAGCCTTGTATATTTCAGCTTGCGTTCATTCTGGAGGACACCAGAAAGAAAAAGAACATGAAGCAAGCTTGGGGACCTCCCTTTGATCAAAAGCTGCCCTGGTATTCCAGTGGTGGCTCAAGTGACTTTTCAACTTTTGGCATGCATTGCTGAATCACATAGCAACTAGCTTGCATTCAAGAACTTAGCTCATCTGTTATGCTGACTTGGGCAAACCACTGATCCTAGCTTCCGATTCTACTATATTTTATGTCACATCTTTTTCTCTAGATATCGCTGACTTTGGCAGCAACCTACTTGGTGGCCCGTGGTCACCTTGAACTTCCTTACTTTTACAGGATTATCACTACTTCTATGCCAAGATTTTCCTGACCAAGGACACTTTGAAGTTTCCTAATGAGTTCATTTACTTGTCTATAGAATCGTATCAATGAAAATCTGCTAACTCCACCTTTTGCATAGCCAGGCTCTGACAAGAACTATATAAGTATTTCTAGCCTTTTTCCATATTTGATGCAAAAGACCTACAATGAACTTGTTGTCACAATGTCAAAGTTTACCTTGCTTGCGATACCGAGGAAAAGGAGAGCTATCTTTTGGAATTGAAAGAAGTTTATTTTGTTTCAAGGATGAGCTGTGCACTATTACTGGAATTCGTTGCTACGTGTATTGATGAATCTATCCTATGGGAAGTAATTGTTCATTGATTGCATGGACTTTCGAAGTCCATTGTCTCAGACAGGGATCCTAAGTCTATAGGAACATTCTGGACAGCGGTGTTCGCCAAGTTGGGAACACAATAGCGGATGAGTATTAGTGAACACCCACAAACGGATGGGCAGATTGAGAGAGTCAACCAGGTCCTAGATAGAGGCTATGCTTAGAGCATATGTTAGTGAAATGCTGTCACGCCACCATATGACCTAGGCCTACTAGAGATTTTTATGGCTTGCTCTCAACCATAGTACAGGTCGTTGGTATAGCAAGTAGAGGTTGGAGTCTGGAGAAGGATCTTCCTTTTGTAAAAGTCAAAGTCTTATTGGTTTTTGCTTTCCAGTTTCTTATTTGAAGTTCAAGTTCTATTATCTTCTTTTAGTTGAAAAGTCTAGCTTAGAACTTAATGAGAGAAAGAGGGGAAGGAAAAGCATACCCCCTCCCCCTTGAGTACTTTACAAGGGGTGGGGAGAGAGTCCCTCCCATCCCCCTCCCCATGCATTGTGAAGCCTTGCATAGTAACACAAGTATGGGGAGGGTACATTTCTGCCTTTGCAGGTGGGCAGGCGGCGAACACTGGAAAGCACACATTCATGAAGTAGAAGCCAACCAAAAAGAGTTAGAACAATTGCACCTTAGAGCATTCCATCTCATATAGTGAGACTGCAGCTTAGGTTGGTTGTTGCATGCCCTTATGGGTACAGGTCAGTGAAGAACTATCCTAAGAAGACATCGACGTCAACCATCGGGACCGTCCATATGACCATACATTACGTCCCACATGATATTTGGGAGAATTTCAAGAAGCAAAAACAAATTTTCCTTTTTGATGTGGTTTCTCTTCCTAAAAAGGGAAAAAGAGTAAAAAGGCTAAAACACCATATGTAAAAAGCCTTAATGAACAGACCCATCATTTGCATAAACCATCGTTGCAGCAAATTGCAAAAAAAGAAACCTTTACTTCCCAGAATGTTTTTTGGACCTGAAATTTTTGTTACTACTGGGTTTATCCCCCTTACAACAAGCATCAAAAACATATTCCACAGCCAAAAAATAATATCTCGATCAAAGTTGTCATTCTAAAGTTGACACCAACTAGATTGTTGAAATATCAACCTAAGCTAAGGAAACTTGATGGATTACCCTAGCAAGAAACATAAGAGGCTTAATGCTGGTTAGACCTCCAATAATAGCCACTGTCATTTCCTTTTTTATTTTGCCTATTTTGTGTCCCAGATAAATTGCAACACGTGTGCTGTGTTACAACACCTGGTACGACACCGGGGTCCGCTTCTTTAGATATATATATATCATAGTTGCAGCTCAGAATCGCGATCCCAATTTGCGACTCGGGATTTTCCCAGAATCGTGTAGAATCGATTTTTTTTTTTTTTGAAATTTTTTTAGGCAATATGGGTATCAGATGAAAGCTCTGATCGAAGGGATTATGATTGTGTAGTTTGCCGACTGTTTCGGGTGCGAAACACCAAAAAGTGTGTTTTCACTCGGGGAGTTGGGCTATGCCAACCTATTGACCATCTAATTGCATAAGTCCATCTAGGAGATATTTATTTAGCTCTACCAAGTCTATATCTAGAGACTAGCATTGAGCTATGATCAGGACTGAGGAGATACTGGCATCTCGGACCACCAGCACCTACGCTTCATCAATCACTAGTTTTGAACAAATAACAAGGTGAAAAATTTTAGGTCCAAAATTTTTTCTGGGAAGTAATTTGTTTTTTCCACGAATTGCAAATCGGGGTCACGGTTCGGATCGCTTCCCGAATCGGGGATAACAATTTGTAAATGCCACTTTGGCATGTAGCTGGTGCTTGCAAATTAAAGGTCAGAGGTTCAGTTTTGGGCAAATGCAAGATAAAGCTCATGTTTTGCTAGTGGGTACTTGTAAAGAAAATGTTTTTATGTAAGCTTAAGGTTTTCTTTCCAAGCTTGTTATAGATGTGCCAGTGTTGTGCTCAAATATTATATGTTTTGGCTCATTATCTGATTATTATCGAGCACATCTAAGTTGTTCCTAAGGAATGACACGTTACAAATGCATTGGCAATGTCCATTTCTTTAGTTCAAAGTTGAGTGGTGTCTTAGCAGAATTTCACTTAGGTGTTGGTTTCCCTTTTAATTAATCCAGTATACATTGAAAATTGTGGCTTTGTTAACGTTGTGACCTCAGGTGAAGTTTTTTCAATGGCTAGGAGTTCTGAAGGAGATGGCCTTCTTTATGAAGAATTGGTTGAAATGCGCTTGGGAAGTCTCAAAGACTATGTGTAAGAACTCAAGAATCGCATGGGCATTGTTGGTCAAGATATGCAAGAAAGCAAGGAGAAAATCAATGCTCTGAGCATCCATCTTCAAGAAGTCAAGGTGGCATTGCAAATGTTGGTGGGGGCTCAAGGTCAAATTCTAGAAAATAGGATGCAAGTTATCGAGAGTCGAGGCCCAAGTCTTCCACCACCATCACCACCAAGGAAATTGGTGGAACATAAGCCACATCGTACTGGGTCTTGATAGTTCCATGGATTTGGGTAGTGACGTTGGATTGCTACGTATGCATGGTCCAAGTTAAAATTGATGGTAGATTAGTGGGTAATCTAGAGAATTGGCTAGATAGTGCAACAATATTGGATAAGGGTGACACCACAAAGTCTAATATGTGGCCTAAGAGGAGTTGTTTCTAAAGGGTGCAACTTATAATTGGAGGGAGTAAATTGCTCAAGGGGGGGCATGTTATTTCACATTAGGAAACAATTTAGAATGGCCATATAAGTTGAGTTTGCCCCAGCAGATGAAGCCATGCAGGCTCTATCGAATGGACCAAGCTGATGCAAGGGAACTTGTCAATACAAAAGTATGTGAATGAGAATTAGAATTCACCAGTGGTAATCCTTAAATTGGACATCAAGATACAAGTTTTTGGTTTGTTAAAGGAATTTTGTTTTCTATTAGGTGTGTAGTTAGTAGGGAAAAACTTAAGGCTCTTAACCAAGCAATGAAACATGCGATACGTTACAATGACCAAAGGGGTATTGATAGGTGACATGACCTTGATCCAAGAGCTTTTCAAGATGGTCAATCTAACAAAAGGAAGTTCCAACAAGGTTTTTGATCCAAGGACAAGAAGTTCACAGGGACAGGATACGTTGCACCAATTAGTGAATAGAATGCTCTTGAGGAGTCACAGTCCTAGTGAGGTTGAGGAAAAAACTTGCTTTCAATGTGAAAACCAAGTCATTTAAAAAGGAATTACAGGTTTAAGGGGAAAAGTGACAACTTAGGTGTGAGAGGCACCAAGCCAAACAAACTTATGACCATGGCTATAGGAGCTAAACCTAGAAAGGGTGAATTAGAGTGCAAGCTTTTGCATGATGCAACCAAGGGCTATATAGCTAGTGAGCTTGGGTTGATCATGGTTTTTACACAAGTTCCTCTCACATAAAAAATTTCACATGTGTTGCACTAGTAAAAAGGCTTCAACTGCCAACATTTGATTTTTAGTATGAGCACTTGGTTGAGTTTGGCAATGGTCAAGGTAGGGGGTGTCTATTATAAGGTAGTGAGGTGGAAGTTTCCACTTAGAACTACAAAGATCCTTTGCTTTTCACGAGACAATCCTTGGAAGGTTCAATATGGTGTTGGGCATGCAATGGTATAGTTGCAGTCAAGCAATTAGTGACTTCATGATGTGCAAGCATTCATCCTATCAAAGAGATTTATGGCAAAGACACTCTTGTAGAGTGACCAATGATTCTTGCCATGGAAAGTTGCCAGATGGTGAAGACAAAAACAGGTACAATCTTGTCTTTTGTTTATAATCTCATATTCATGTTTTGAATGATGGTTTAATTTTACAAGGAAACAAAGAAAAACGAGAGAATGAGAGAGCAAGGAGGATTTTTATACTCTTTAACTTCAGTTGCTAACTTCTTCCCAAAAGATTTGCTTTTAGCACTCATCTTCTTTTTATTGAACATGGTCTTCCTCTTTTTTTTTTTTTAATTGAACATGGGATAGAGAACACCTGGGAGTAAATTTGTTCTTAGGGTGCTCTACAAAGTATCTTTTAAAGAAGAGGAGAAGATTGTGGGAATCGACTGAATATGTTAAGAAGCATTGAGTTCAGCCAAGTAGTTCATATTTTGGTGCTCATGTTTTGCTAGTATAGACAAAAGATTGATTCTCACACTTTCGTGTCGACTATAGGGGTCTTACTAAGATTAGTATGAGGGACTCTTATCCCCCTTGGATAGATGACTTGATCGTCACACTGAGGTGTGCTTCATTACTTCTTGAAGATAGATATGAGAAATCGGCACCATCAAATTCAGGTCAAGGTGGAGGTTGCCTTTTAGGCAACCTTTCAAATAAGGTATAGGCCTCATGAATTGGGCTGTTGCCATTTGGGTTAACAAATGCACCAACCTATTTTTCAACGGATGATGAACCATATCGTCATTCATACCTTGGGAAGGCTTTGGTCATATATCTAGATGATGTATTAGTTGGTACCATCAATTCATCAATGCCATTCGCATATTGTAACTCCTTTGACAAATGTCACGAGTCAAAGAATGGATGGCTCAAAGATAATTGGGGGGTGGGGGAGCTTTCGATCGAATCAAACACGAGATGGCTACGACCCTTTTTTAGATAGTGGATCCAAATGGAAACGGATGCAAATAGCAGGGTCGTAGGTGCTATGTTGAGCCAAGGTGTTTGACTTGTATCCTTTTCCAATAAGAAATTCTCAAATGCAGTGGTATACTCATGCCATGGTAAGTATATGCCATTCTTTATGCTCCAAAGGCATGGCATCAATATGGTGCTAACTTTACTATTTATATAGACAACCATACCAAAGTTATTGTGATTGGCCGGATTCAAAAGGTTAGGAAGTTTCCTGGGTAGAGCATATTCAAGAGTTCCATCTAGAAATCAAATATAAACATGGCAACTACCGTAAGATGGCGAGTGCTTTATCATAGATGTATTATGCTTTGTCATTTACAGTGGTAAGGAGTGGCCTTCTTGACCAAATAAGGGAAGCTTATTCGAGGATGGATCCCCTTAAAATGTCCAAAGGATGTGAGGGCAAGCAGAAAATGCCCAACAACATTTGAAATTCTTTATACATGACAGGTTCTGTTCTAAACATCTTCATAGATTTGGCATTACATAAAGCATAGAAAGACAAAAATGGATGAATCGAACAATCTCCTTTGAAGATTACCAAAGATCACCAAATAGAAAGCCCTACAAGTAATGTAGCTGAGTTATTCCACGTAGAGCCCAAGCATCTCGGTAACGCCAATCGAATCTAAGAAGAAGATCCCAAGCCATCTTACACAAGGAGTGCATCACATTATAACATCATATACAACCATGATATGAAACATACCCAAAGCCAACCGGAGAACCTTGCCACTTGAAGAATATGCTTGAAACCCTAGGAGAATTGAATGGCCTCCGACCATGTAGATATGAAGGTTTTTGAACGGACCATTCATGTCATGAATAAAGGAGAGAAACAAAATATGGAAGAGGCATAGTTAAAGAAACACAAGCACGCCAACTATGTCAAAGGAGAAGACTCTTGTCGTCACTTCAACTTTGCTAAATATTATGATGCAAAGAATAGGGATAAAAGGAAGCTGAATTTCGTTACTTTTGCACTTTTTCTGGTAATCAGCTGGCAAGCCTAGGACGAATTGCCACAGCGCCTATTTGAGTCTAATGACAAAACCTTGGTCCGCAAATCCATAAATTTTCTAAAGAGCTCCATGAGTGATTTCCAAGTGGTGGCTTTAGTTGTGAATCCTGCCACCATGAGGACGCGTTGCCATGGAGAAGTAGAACCACATTCTCAATTCTTGATTCTCTTCTTTTCAGGAATACTGTGGAGATTAAAGTACCCACTTTACTAACCAATCATCCACCACCTTTGTTTTCTTATCACATTTTTCTCTCATATGTGGCTCAGGTTGAAACCCTTAGGTAAGAGAAGCTAGGTTCTTTATCTGTGTATAGTAAAACTTCCACTTGTTGATCCCTTAAATTGTTTGATCATGTGAGTGTCACACCTCTAGCTGCTGGCATATCTAGAAATAAGTGCTCCTGTAGCATCACCGCTAGACATTGCTTGGCTCTTGTTTGTCATTATTAATTACCTATTAAACATGAAATTTTCTAATTTTAATCAACATATACATCTATCTAATCTGAATCACATACAACCGAGTAATGCCATGCCTTGAAACAATTTCTAAATAGCCAATAATAATATAACACAGTTCGAGGATTGGTTTATCACTCAGTGACCTTATAGTTAATAAAAATTGAACTGACATGCAAACCACATAAACGTCAATATAACTATCGACTACAGTCCTCGTAAGTAAGAAACACAATTCATATCTGTTTACTATTAGTATTAACCATGTATGGCGGCGGCCTACAACCACCCAAAACATCTATATAACCAGCATGCATAACTCAGATACACGGAGTAAGGCAAAATGGATTCATACAAATGAATTCATAGAGCACACTGTGAGATTCAATGACATGCATAATTATTCCAATCAGAATTCCAATATTTTAGCTTGAAAACTACCAAAACTTTGAATGATGATATCTTTGGTTACAGATCACCAAATTAAGTATCAAAAGTTGCGGTTCAGATGGAGAGGATCTCAGTAAGATGCCTGCGACATCAGCCAAACCAGTATTGCCTACACAAGCGAGTAGCAGGAAAAGAAAACTCTAGGAGGGTGCACTTTCTATACAGTGTAGCTTCGTCAGATCCATGTGGGCGGCCAGGGGCAGAAACAAACAAAAATCACTTTCTTTTTGGGCACTGGAGTACTTTGGGAAGGCAGATTAAGTGTGTAGCTTTGCGTAACTGTTCTCAAAGTGTAGTGGCATCAACAATGAACTTGCAGCTCAAATCGGCCTCTAACCAATCACTACACAGCCCTTAGAGTGAATGTTCAGAGAATCACTTGGAGGTAAATTCCACCACCATGAAGAAAAAATAACAGAAACACCAGGATTTTCTACCAAAAACTAGGATCAAAACTCCAAATTCCAGCTTTCGATCCTTTGTAACCCAAGCTTTGATACCGCTACGATGAGGGTGAGCCCCTACCATGGTATATGCCCTAGGGGTACCTGTGCATGTGTCCATGCAATCCTACTGCATGTTAGTCTCAACTTCAGTTCCTATTGATAGTCCTCATCATAGCCGTCACACACCATGTGCTGCTCCACATGTCCATATTTGGGATCCCTTAGACCATCTCAACTTGATAATCATAAACTGGCCTTGAAGGGAATTTCTTTGCATAATCAATCAACTCAACTTTGGAGGCTTAATCCCCATGTCTAGGATTATTTCGAATTCTCAGAAATTGGACACGGCCATAAAGTCTTTGCCTCCTCTTTATGTTGCCCATTTTCCTTCAGCTCTTCATTGCTTGTGCATTGTCCATTCTTTTCTTACCTTTGAGTGCTCAGTTTGAGGAAGATCCTTTTCTGCATAAACTTGAGTACATCTTAGTTTTGCCTCTATTTAGAAGAACAAATTTTCTTAGTTGGGTTAATAGCTCCACTGAAAGGATCCTATCTTTGTTACTGAGTTTTGCCCAATACAAAAAGATTCCCTAATGTCATCCGTTGCTACACCCATCTTATCAAACAAAATAAGAGATCCATGTTTTTTAAAAATTCTTTGATAATTAAGTTCGATTTTCTTTTTAAGATTCCTTTCTCTTCTTTTACCAGTGAGGAGATCTTTTTGGAAAGAGAGCTTTGTGAAACACACAGAGAGAAGATCTTTTTGGAAAGAGAGCTTTTGTCACAAACACCCCCTAATTTTCCAGCAAAGGAAATTTTACCTTGTTGTCTGCCCACATTGAGGTCTCTTGGCTGTAATTTGATACTGCCATTTGGAGTTGATCGGCTTAACTTTGAACTCTTAGTAGCCCTCTTTGATTTGAGTGTTCTACTTCAGATTTCTTGGTTGTCCTCTTTGACTTGAGTCGTCGCTTCCAATTTTTTCATTCATTCGTCTGACATGTGAATTTTTGAAGTTGACATCTCCTTTGATAGTATTCAAATGTGTGTTTATTGCATTGATAGTTGACTTCATTCGCTGATCTCCATTCACAATTTTCATTGATAAGACCTGATGATTTGAGATTCTCTTCAACCTTTCCATTCCATCCAATATGATCGTGTTTTGATATTCCAACGCAAATGACTTGGCAGTCTTTACTCTTGAAAATTTGTCCATACTATCCAAATTCAGAAAATTATCTTGATTGGTAATTCTTCAAACAACTTGTACAAAGCCAGTATATCAACTTTGAATGCTTAAAAAAGAACAAATACGATTGAATGCTTAAACTGCACCTTTGCTTGAGCAAGTGCATGCATGTATGAGTTTGCACAAATAGTCTTATTTCAGATGCACTAAGACACAAATGGTTATTTGTTCAAGTTGATTATATCCAAAGGATCTAAAAACTAGCTTTTACAAATTGTGAACTCGTTATTAGAGCCCCTATGCGCTATAGGGAGATTCAATATGATTGAATGCTATGGTTGCTCACATGTATTCGAAATCATAAATTTCTAACCCTGGTCATTTTACAGGAATGAAGAGCTTCCAGCTCTTCTAGTTTCATTATGTTAACTGCAGATTATGATTAGTGAGTATTAATGCCTCAGGCCATGCAGTTGCAATTCTCACTATAGGTTTGCAATGCTCATTTTCATGCAGGTAAAGCTAGAAGCTTTTGGGGTCTACTACATTCTTAAAACAGAGATAATAAGAAACCTGATTTTGGTGATCTCATGTGAGAGCTAAGCTACTCTCCATCTTTTGCAGATCCTAACCTTGTAGTGAATGTGCTCTATGGTGAGCATGGAGGCTCATCCAATCCTGTTCGCACATGTCCATATCTTGCGGCTCAAAGGGTTCAACATTTAAGGCACATGCAATTTTTGGATGGCAATGCTGGGATTCCACACATCCATGAAATGGGTTTACATATGGCAGGTGGAGCCACCTTGGAGGGAACTTGACAAGGACACAGAGGGTTTCTGACAGGACTGTTTGGAATCCCCATGGTAGGGGGCCTTTGGCTTCTTCAAACAGTGCTATAAATATTGTTTACACCGAACCACCAATTCTGCCTCATGAAAGGGTGAGAAGGTCCAATCGAGCTTCTGGAAACCTTGTTCCTGAGAATTACGATTTGGCCTTCGGCCAAGCCAGGTATAATTTTAAGCCTTCTGGGCGGAAAGGGCATGTTTTAAAGGTCCCAGTGTGCCTGAGAAAGTGCTGGAGATTCTGCTTTTCTTGTTGCTTTCTAAGTGGAATTATGAAGCACTTCGTTTAGCAATGTTGCACTTTCACATTTGAAAATGACCACATTGTCCTCCTAATTTCATTCTTTCCTGAGTCGGATCAATCTGAACTGGTTGTGGAGATTAATTGCACAGTTTTTCTGCATATCCTTACCTGTATTTGGATGTAAGGTGAAGTTTCAGTAGCCATTTCTTGTCAGATCGATGGAAAACAATGTCAATTGCTGAAGAACTGTCAAAAGCTTTGAATATTGGAGGAATACTTGCATGATTCTAGGTTTTATTGTTAAGGATGGTCCTAGTTGTCAGACCATGCATTAAAATGTCCAAACAGTTAACATCTTTGCATTTTCTGATGTCCCTTGGATTTCAATTGAGATGACTTCTATCGTCGGTTTTTGCAGCTCTGGTGCCCTCTTTGTAATTTTTCTAGGGCCCAAAATTAATTTGCCATTTAATGTTGCACCCTTTGAGAGATGTCTCTATGCACGAGATTTCTCATATCTCCATCTTCCATACAATGACTTTTAATGTTGCTCCTAGTTTTGGTTCTGTATTGTCTCTACAAGCTATACTTGTACCCAGCACTTGTTAAGCTTTTAAAACTTGCAAATCTCCATAATCGAGCTCTGAATACCGATTTTATATTTAGTGCAAAGATTTGTCTAATGTTTTATGTTTCCTAGTAAATCAATGTTGTCATACCCTCCTGGAGTTCCTGAGACTATCAGGAAGGCTTATAAGAATTGCCCATATTGGGATTTCTGTACCTGATATTTGGGTATGTTGATGTCTGTGATCCACGCTTTCAATATAATACATAACAAGCCCAGGCGCTTTTACAATCATAATACTTCATGCTGCTCCAGGTTTTGTAATATTTTGTTGATTGCATGATTGTGAATGTGTATTGCAGATCGCATCGGAGACTTCCTGACTTTGGTACTGGCTCATTGGCAATGACTAGTGTGATGCCCAATCAAGGATTTGAAGAGCCTGTAAGCTCAATGCAGAATGCAGCATCTCCTGCCTTACACAATCGTTTGAATGGGATAAACCAAAGACCAAGACACAGGGAGTCACCTATATTATCTCCAGGTGGTCATTCATCTGACTTTTTCTCTGAAAGAGGGTGGGGTGCTCCCTGGAATATGACATCGCGAGTGGGTGGAGACTCTGCAGGTGGTCTTTCTGGCATGGATGCTGCAAGATGGAATGGTAGTGTCCAGGGTCATTCGTGGCAAAGAGACAGGAACCGTGGTAGCCCTTGGGCTTCTCATGATTTGGAATCATGCTGGAATTGGTTCCACAGTCATGGTTTTTCTCAACCATATGGCGATGTAACCTCTAGTATCTATTACGAAAACAATTTCCGTGCTGCAGATGGAACCCACCCTCCAATGTGAATCAATTCTTCCTTCTGAAGATCACCTTGCGGTGCACGTTCATACTCCAGGCATTTGAACCATTCCTCAAGATGGAGCAGCAAATCTACATTAAGATTCTCTTTTGCGCAGCAACCAAGAAAGCTTATAGTTTTAAGATTTCTAGGTTTTTGAAATTTTCATTGCAAGTTTTAGTGCTAGTTGTCGTGTCAGATACTAGATGAAGGGATTTGTTTATGTAACTCTGAAAACATATATATTTTTTGTGTTTGATTCTCTATAATATATTTCTATGAAACTGGTGTCTTGGTCAAAATTGAATTGATAAACTTTTATGTTTGGTGTTTAGCTGATCCCCCCCCCCCACGTGGGAGGGAGAGGGCAAGAGTGATTGAAGCCAGTAAGATTTAGAGTGCGGGTGCTTGCATTTATATTTTAGTTTCATCTCAGGCTTTACTAATGCTTTCCCTCAAATCTCTTTGTGAAATCATGTGCTTTGATGGGCATTAGAATGTTTTGCACCCAAATATTCAACTGCACTCGTGAAGCTGCTATGGAGACCCAACATTAGAATAATAGATGTATTTGTGGCAAGTTTAAGACAAAAGAGCCCTCTGATGTGGTGTAGCTACCAGCATGGAAGTACAGGATCATCTTATTTTTATGGCATGGAAAGATAGGATTATCATATATTTTATGGCCACCAAAACTTGTGCCATCTACCATGTTTTCGCAGCCATCAATGAGGATGAGCATCAATGAGGCTTTCTCAAATTAAAAAACTAATAATAATGACCACAGCCATTGTTTATGTAAAGAGCCTTGAATGATCAAAGGAAATTGGGTGCTGAGTTGAAAATTGTAGACAAATTTATTAAGAGGTCGGATTCAGAGCTGAGTCATTGTTGCCAATGCATGAGACTGACAAGAAGTATTTTGATTTAGAATCGACAACAAAGTATAGTAGTTGCTGATCACCTTCAGCATCATGTGCAAGTTGAATATTGGGAATGGTGAAAAGTTGCCATTCTTCAGACAATTTTGTTGTAATTGAGCCCATAAGTGGCATATGAGAAGAGTCCATCTTATGAAGGCAATTGTAGGGAGCTGGGAATGACGCTCAAGAGAGGTCTCATTTTTTGGAAATACAAGCATTGGGGAAATAGTTACAGTTGCTTTGCTTTGTTAAGTTACTGTGAAAGCTGTTGCGTTTGTCATGGAAAATGAATTCTCTCAGCTTCTTTGAGCATATCTTTGATCATCATTTTCTTCTTGCTAGATTGAGTCTCAAAATGTTCGTTCCTTGTGGTCTTCACAATCTAGTTCTTGTTTCTTTCGCTGAAATCCATACATTTTGGAAATGGCCACTTAAAATTAGCAAAACTAGTTCTATAGTTAAGCAGTTGACGACCCTTGTGCAATTTTTGGAGAGCTCAAGCTTATGAACTTAAAAGTCCTTCCAAAGAGCATTTGCAAATTCACATATGAAGATATGAAGGCATCAGAGATATTAGCTAATAAGATTGATTCTACAGAAATTTGTCATGTAAGATAGCTTCAAGACCAGAGATTTCTGCTGCAGCAAACTGTCTAATCCAGGTCAAGGGCAAAACCTATTTGAAAAACTTGCATCTGACCAGTAAGCTATGCCCTAATGGATAACGCGAGAGCCATGATCAGAGAT